>JAUZSZ010000112.1:5451306-5461521 GCA_034780575.1 Labeobarbus marequensis | reverse complement strand
GGTGAACTACGGCTCTGTGTAGTAAATGCCGCTCCATCTGAAAATAGGTGATGGCGAGTTACTGCTAATCACGGAACCGGCTTTACTGACGAGATGCACATGATAATTGAATTTGATTAATTGCACAGCCCTAATAGAAAAGCAATAAAAGTTTTTTCATTTTTTCAGCTTATTTTCATATAAATATATGACCTGCAGTTGCTTGAAACAATGGTATAAACATCATTCGATGTAAATTGTGATGATTGTAATTAATAATCGCAATTACGATTTCAAGTGAATAATCGACAATTATGATTTTTGTCATAATCGTGCAGCCCTACTTGGCGCACTCTGCTGTTGTTTTTTTTTTTTGTTTGTTTGTTTGTTTGTTTCCATGTTGGTTGCCCCACATGACCTGAACTGTTTTTCAAATATTAAATAACCACTGAAGTTTCATTAAGATATTTTTTCTTAAGAAATAATGATTAAAGATCACACCAAGCTATGCTTAAGTTGGTTTTCTTTCAAATATATAATTCGTTTAGTGAGACTTTTTTCCCATTATGATATCAGGACAGTTGTACCACCCTGACTTATATTAAAATATCAGAATGAATTGAATTCAGAAATTAAAAACGTTCTCATCATAGAAGAGGTGCATTTAATTGCATCATGCCATTGACCCATATTGACCCTCCATATTTTTGTTTCAGTAATTCATTGCAGATTTATTTGACAAGCCAACAGTCAGGTTTGCACAGTCAGTCAGAACCCAAGCATTCAACGTAAATCAGACCCAAGAGAAAGAAAGGCTTGCAATAATGTTCAAACTCAAAGAACTGTTTTTCTTGTGAATGCTATTCCAACATGGCTTCAAGCACACGCTGGGAATACCAGCAGACGTCCTCTTTCATGTCAAAACCATGCCAGTGCCACTGAGGGACTTCAAAGCAGCACAACAAATTGAGATGTCGCTCTGGTCTGCTGTGTAAATTATTTCGTAATTAGCAAAAGAAATATTTGCTTTTATGTAATTTGGTCAGGCTTTGCAATAATGATATTATAATCTAGAATTCTACAACCCATCCAACACATTTTATTCATCTAGTTTGTGTTACTGGTCATCGATCTCTACAATCAGGCCGATGTTGAGTGACACAATACCTGCCTCATTCAGAATAAACATGTTGGGCAATTCCAATGGATTACCCATTTCTTGTACTGTCTACATGCTGCGTCTCGCACAACACATTTTGAAGATTAGTGAAACATGCAGACAGATTAAAACGTTTGTTCATTGCACCACGTTTGGATTGGTTTGTGTTTTTAGAGGTATCTCTGTCTGTTGATCTGTTGATGTCAGGCTTTAGTTCAAGCTTAGAGAGTCAGTTGTTCCTTAAATGGATGATTCTAAGAAAAACAAATTAGGTCATAATTTACTCATCCTCATATCCACTGTATGAATTTCTTGTTTCTGTTCAACAGAAAGATATTTTGCTGAATGTCTCTCAGTCCATACAAAGGAAGTCAATGGGTTCCGGTTTTGTTTTGGACCCCATTGACTTTCATTATGTGCACAAACACAGTTGAATCATTCCTCAAAATATCTACTTTTGTGTTCTGTGGAAGAACAAAAGAACAGTTCAGAAGCGCAACAGAAAAATTACAGAAACCAGAATGGTCAGATCCTAAAGACTTTGACTTCTATTATCAAGATGAAGCCTGTGAAGTAATCTCCTGTATCTTCTCAATCTATAGACACAATGAAGGTGAACATTGTCGCTGCTCCGGCAGGAGACTCCTTATCCGGTCCTACACAATGCTGAAGGCATGTTCCCTTAGGCGCACATCATACGAGTCTAGTGATTCATGACAGTGCTATCTGTTGAAAGAACCCTGTTAATCTTGGTTGTACACCCATATCTTTACTACAAAGAACTCATTGTTGCTCATATTGAAGGGTCTGGACAGTGAGCCGTGTTTATCTGCTTAGAGTGGTTTATAAAATTACAATTTGTGAGATTTTATTAAATCATTGATTCTATATGTTATTTGCACTTGAAATGGCCTTAATTTATAAGCTCTTCAGGTTCTTCTCCTCCACACTTTGGTCTAACGCCACATAGACCATCAGCCAATCTAAAGGGTCATTTTCTTAAATGACAAGTGGGACACCCTACGGCCTCATTGACTTATTGGATATTGGAGATACATCAGCTTCTGAATACAGACATAGCTGAAGTTAATCTTTGAAAACACTAGTTTAATAATGCTGTTGAATATAATCTTTAGCAAATGATTAGGCTATCTATTTTATATAGTGTTTTTAATGCCTAAATCACCTGTAGCATTTAAAAATGATTTAGTTTTTTGAAACAGATTTATTTAGGCATTTTTTTAATCTGCCATGCCATGAAAATATTTATATCGGCGCATCCCTAATTCTAATCCATTGCCTGTCTTTATAGGATTACAAGAATTGCTTTTTGCAAAGAGCTCATTGTGAATGATTCATCAGTGCCCATGACTCTGCCCATACATCACAAAAAAAAAAAAAAATGTCTTGACATAATATTTGATCAAAATATAATTACTTGCTCTAATTTTGAAATGTCTATTTTATCTCTTATATTTCAACCCAATTGAAATATAGCCCACAGTCAATTCCTGATGGATAAAATCAAGCCCTGCCATGTATTTGTTTATTGTTATTGAATATCCTCTTTCACCCAAGAATACATCACATTACTAAAGTAAAATAAGTTGGGAATGCATAATGCCTGTTCATGCTGTTAGCCGCATTAAAGCTGTTAGGAAATGTTAGGAGTCTTGCACAGGGTCTGTTTATGGGATTGTGCATTACTAAATGTATTCTAAGTTTTTTTGTAAGTCCAGGTCACCAAACAGCTCTATTGTGGCTGCTTATTTCCCACAAACCATTGACAAAACTGCACATAATAACTGTGCTTAATGGGTTATCTGTCCCACAAGAACCCTGAAAGTACTAGTTTCTGAGTGTCCTATTTGTGGACAGGAGGAATCTGGACGCCTGCTTTGTATCAGTTTTTAAGATGGTTTCTGATGATAATGCACTGCTGTTTGTGTCTGAATTTTCCTCATTTTTTTGACTGTTGCTTCTGCTCTGTTTCATTTAGATTTCTGACAGGTTCCTTTCTGGGTCACTGGCTTGTGTGTCCCTCTTATGAAAACATGTTTGTGTATACAACCTCTGATCACTTCCCACATCAAACTAACTCTAAGTACCGCACCATGTTCTTCGGATTAGTGATCGACCAGTACTTCATTTAGGGATGTACAATAGCTCAAACAAGACTGAAAAATTTCATAGGCCTGCAGGAAGCCAACCTAGCAAACACATAGCAACTCCTAGCTGTTCTGTCATCATTTACTCACCCTCATATTTTGAAGAATGTGGGTAACCAAATATTCGATACTATGAAAGCCATTGACTTTCATATAGTATCAGTAATATCATATAGTGTTCATAGTAAGGTAAAAATACTATGGAAGTCAGTGGCTACCATCACCTGTTTGGTTCTCACATCCATTTTTGGGTGAACTATCCCTTTAATTATTAAATCTGAAATAAAAGAAATTAAAACAAAATAAAACTATTTATAATGTTGAAGTTGAAATAAAAATAAGGCTAAAAACAAAATAAATATGAACTAAAAAAATAAAACAAATAAAAATGAAAACTGATAAATAAAAGCTTATTCAAAATATTAATAAATACTATAATAATATATAATAAATAATACTAAAATAACAAGGTGACCTGGCCTCTACAGCAAGGTGTTTTTTTTTAAGCAAAACATGCTGTAAAATGAATACTGCATTTTACAGAAAAGAAGCAACCTGAAAAATTCCTTCACACTTTCAGGGATTCAAACCCAAATAACTGGTTCTGCTTGTCGTGTCGTTCCCAATGCAGTTCTTTAGCATTCCAAACCTATATTATACATGAAAATATGCTGCCATTTAAAGCAAAGCCACACTGCATGCAGCTTTCACAAATGCAGCCTGTGCATTATTGACCGTTGTTGATATTGGCCACAAATGAATCACTGAAATCTAGGAGGAAAAAAGTGACATTGGCATGTAGATGCGTCTGATGCAATTTTGAGACTTTTTTTATCCCCTGAAATGTTATGTTTGCACACTTTAAAATAAGTATATCTCAAGCAGATGTAGTACTGAGCAATGCTTCAGTCTATTTCCTATGTAGATGTTTCATTTTATATTGTGCTTATGCAGCAGAAGAGCTAAGAATAGGGGGATTGGTGGTGTCCTTTTAGATGTTTTGATAGGGAATGTGGAAAAGTGCACCACAAGATTGCATGATGTAAGTGTGATTCATAAGGTTTTTCATCAGTGATCTGTTTCATCATCTTCAAATAACAGCAGCTCCACTTTTAATAATATCAGCATTTAGCAAGCGATGATGGTTAGTAGGGGTTACTAGCCCACACATTTATTTAACCGTCATTTGTGTTTTTCTCAGCAAAGCTGCAAGCAGTGATTGACAGGCTGTCTCTTAGACTTCTATTAATGATCCAAAGCTTTCCTTCGGCTATTGGCTGCCAAAGCTGTTTTTGTGTTTAAAAGGGTGGTGATTTATAGTTTCTCTCTCAGTACTGGGTCATTCCATGTCAAATCAATCAAAATTCAGAAACAATTTGCTGTCAAATTGTGTGCTGTCAATTGATTTAAAAAAAATAACTAAATCACATTTTTTTCTGGAATGAATCACTATTAATCGAGTTTTATATTGCTATAATTTCACATTCAATCTTCAAATGAATGTAGAAACAACATAAAGACAGTATATTTTTAATACTTGTTCAATGGCGCATCTTTTTTATGAGTGAAGGCGAGTATCACTGATACCAATACTACTGATGTCTAGGAAATTATTTAATGTAGTCCATTATGAATTGATACATTTCAGACTGATCGTGTGTTTGGTGCGAGTAGACGGATCAGCCTTTAAAATAGCTTACAGAGCAAATTAAGTAATTTCTATGTAATCAGGCTACATCCACCACAGATGACTTACACAGACCTCGCAAGAACGTTAAACACAATATGAACCTCCACTGTGGGAATTTCACAAGACCAAAAGGATGCAAAGCTGCGCAATAGTCGTGCATTTTCCAGGGCTGTCAGTTTGAGACAGCATGCTTTAAGAACAGCTCCTCGCAGAGCCAACAGTGGAAAATCAGAACAGCTGAAACATTGTCGTTCTTCTAATGGATGGTCTCGCAGGTGGGAAGGAAGTGCACGCTCAATATACTGCATGCTTGGTGTGCTGTGGAGCCCCAGAACCAGCTCATGTGTCCTGTGTTGTCCAGCGGACAACACAGCTTGATTATATGTTGGCCTTGGAAGGAAGAGAGAGAAAAAAGTGAATGTATTTGTTGAGGGAAGGAATGAGAACCTAAAGTGAGAATTGGCCGCTGGAATTTTGCAGTAAATCTTCTGAAGTATTTAAACACTTTTATAGCATTTTATATTTTCCCCAAAGTCCACTTAATGGTAGTCAAGGTTTCCTGTTCCAAAAACAGTCATAACTTAGTTTTAGGTCAATCACATGACACTTTATTTATTCAAAATTGTTTAAAAATTCAGTTCATACATAAATTGACTTGTCACCTTCTACAGTGAATATGTTTTAGCTTAGCATAATCTTAGCATAATAATATTTAATAAAAAAAGTGTTTGTCTGCCAAATTAAAGTCTTGTGGTCAAACTAACATGCACAAAATAAAATAAAATAAAATAGGAAATAATATCACAGATGCCCACTGAATGTGCATCAAGGTCAGTAAGTCTCTTAAAATAACGTCATGTGGTGACTCCCCCAAAATGTAATAATATTTGTGAATTATTAATCATTTTTAATTTAATATAAACTTTTTACCTTGAAAATAAACCTAAACCTATTGAAAATAATGATTACAATGTGTACACTCACGTGTATCGAAGATGTTCAAGGAAAATATTACTTTTAAATATTACACCCCGACATTCAAATTTTTGTCAAATGGTATAAAGTTTTTTTTTTCAAAATCATGTGAAGCCAACATAAATATAAAGTTGTTTAAAGAACTGTTTTAAACTAGATTTTCTTTTTTTCCTTTTTCATCATGGCTACTCTTATTTTGGCTAGTTTGCTGCTGTACCTTTAAGACATTTATATTTAAATGGTATCTTATGATTGGATAGTCAGTGCTATATTGGCTTAGTTGCTGTTAATATGTAAACATGGACTATCATATCTTCCTCTTCTCATGGTCCTGATGCCAATACCATGCGGATGATATATGCTGAGTGTAGATTAAAAAGCGTACTTACTGAATGACATGACACTGAGAATAAATTTAAACAGACTTGCTGCATCGGAGAGCATCTGATATTTACTCGGAATTGGAACACAACCAAGTGTGCTAAATCTTTAGTCCTTAAGTACGCAAATATATTTTGACACACGTTTTCCCTATAGCTGCTAATGCACTGTTGTCCTGACCCTGCTGACCGTACATGAACATACATGAACATCACAGTCACACACATACACACTGTCATGTCAGGTTTACGTCATCTTCTAGAACGCCAGACCACCCTAGAGTTTATGTAAACCTTCATGAAAAGAGGGCAAATAGACTCCCACTTCTCCCTTCGTCTATGGCTCACTTTTGAGCTAGCATCCTTATAGCATTTCCATGAAAAAAGTGCTTTTATTGAACCAATACAGCTTTTGTGTGTGTGTGTGTGTGTGTGTGTGTGTGTGTGTGTGTGTGTGTGTGTGTGTGTGTGTGTGTGTGTTCACAATTAATGTGAAGTGCTTGACTCCATATGACACAAAATGTGACCTTGTGCTTAAAGTTATGAAAGATTATGAATTAAATAAATGGAAAAATTACTCTTGACCTTCTGATGCCCTTCAGAGTTAATAACTGTGCTTCCTGTTTCAGTGAGTATCACTTTGGCACAAATATATCAAAAATAAACCAAACAAATCTTGACAATATTGAATTGATTAAATCTGCTTGATGATACTTATGTAACTGGCAGAGTAATTTACACTGTAGTGAAATCCATTAACATGAAGTCCCATGCATCACCTGTTTGGATTATTTTAATAATTTTCCTAGATCAGTAAATTCCACAATCTCATTTTGGTGCCTAATTTTACCCCTCATAAGGGTTTTGCTGTCTCTTTTATTAGATTACAGTGTACTACAGTATGTGTTCCCATATTCATCTTGTGTAGTTATGTTCAGCCGTTGTCCATAGGCTCAAGTTAACATTCTTTAACAAGAGTTTTCCTCACAAAATGTTTTTTTTCATAGCTAAATAAGAGTTTGTGAGTCCTTCATTTGAAGCAAAAATATATCACTGCCAACACTGTTTGAGTTGATTCAAAAACAAATCAACAAATCACCTGTTCTAACATGTGATGAATCTATATATTGTTCAGGCAAATGTTATGACAATATTTGACCATTTTTGGCATTTGCTCGAAAATAGCCTTGCTAATGGATAATTTTGCATATTTGCGTGTAAAATCTGGCTTTTAATTGTGTAAAATATCTATTTAATTTCAGAAAATTTGTGCATGTCTGATTTGTACTACAGCGTTTTAGTACCATGTTAAAAATAAAATCTAGGTTTACGAGATTTGTCATAATATTTTGAGAATAAAGTCAAAACTATGAGAATAAAATCATAGCAATATGAAAATAAAGTCGATTCATATTAATTTACATAATTCATGCAATATACTGATTTATCGATTAATCTCATATTGCTACAACTTTAGTCTCAAAATACTATGACTTTAATATCATAATGCTACGACTTTGTTCTAGAAATATTATGACTTTAATCTTGTATTTCTACAACTTTACCCTTACGAAAATGATTAACCATGGTTTTACCACAAATAAAACAAAAAAACCCATGGTTACTATGTGTGTGTGTATATATATATATATATATATATATATATATATATACAACAATAACAATATTACTTAATCTGTGATGACCACAAATTAACCATAATTTTGCTACACTAACCATACTTAACCATAGTATTTGTAGTAAAACTGTGGTTATACAAATGATAACTAATACGCCAAAAAAACATGGTTACTACACTTTTACTATAGTAAAACCATGGTTAATTTTCGTAAGTGATACTTGCACAGACAATGCTGCAGGCCTAACACATGTCAGCATCATCACTCCTCTCTACTTTGGCATCAGTCAGCTCTGAACAGGAAGAAAAACACGTCATGAACAGGACCCAGGTCTCTTCTTTCTCTCTGCTTCTAAATTCCCTGTGTGAGTTTCTCCAGTGGAAATGCTTTTAGCAGCTCATGTCCCTCAGGACCTCAGAGCACCGGACAGAGCCAGTCTGACATCTAATTACTCTCTCACATTTGTCCAGCAGCCCCGATAAGCCCACGTCCCCGCGCTGCCTCAGAGACGGGACCCCGGAGTGTCATTCCCTCACTCAGCCGTGATTCCTGCGCGTTTGCACAGGCAGAGACCGGCGATAAGACACTGACTGCTGACCGGCGGATGGATGAATGAATGGACGGATGGACAGACGACTGGGGGTTTATTTAAATGAGATTCCACAGCAGGATGGAGGAGACAGAGAGGCCTTGTTAAAGAAATCAACAGACACACACTTTCCCTGCTTATTAAACTGCTTACTGAGGCTTTACGAGTCATTTGTGACATTTTAGTACAAGCAAAACTATTTAAAGACTTGCAAAACATTTGCACGACTAACACACACTCCTGCTGAAAGTGACCTATAAATAACAAGCAGACTTATATAATGACCATTTCCTGTTTTAGTCTGTGTATAGTGCAAAACTGCTCTCCCAACGACCTGCTTCATGAACACATATTAGAAACATGTGTACATGAGTGTATGTGATTAGATATTAAATGCGTTTTTGAGTGTTTTATGCTCAGATTCAAAGAATGTTTCATCCAAAAATGTAAATGCTGTCATTATTTACTCACTCTAATGTTACCCCAAACACATCTGACTCTTGTAAGTAAAACAAAAGGTAAGTTTTTTAAGACAAAAATGATCTTGATCAGTGTTTTTAATATAACTCACCTAATTTTAATATAATTTAAGGAAAAAAATGACAGAGCTTTGTGTGAGGAACAGACTGAAATTTAAGCAATTATTTTGGGTCAGTCCTTTAACTTTTTGTGCATTAAATAAAATAAATAAATAAATAATTTTAGTTTTCTTTTTTTAGTTTTAGCTTGCTTTTTTGTAATTTTTATAATACTTATTACCCTTTATGCACATTTTTTCTTCATTTACTTATTTTTTTAACTATTTATTTACGTAAATAGTTATGTATAAATATATGCCACCACAGGCTACCGTTAGCAATCGTTATATTGTTTTCCGTGCCTTTCTGAATATGGATTCACGATTCAGGCCAAAGGGCGTCACGTAATTTTATGTTACATTTTGTTATGTTACATTTTCACTGTCTTTTTGGCTTGTTGTTTCTGATCACACTTTAACCCCAAGGGGGGAATCCAGATCAAATCACAGAAGGGAAAATCAAAACAACAAAGTTAGAACTTGTTTTGAACAATTTCTTTGTCATCTGCAGATTGATTTTAAGTAGGGGGGGGGGGGAATCGATTTAAATCGTAAATCGGATTTTTTGGGGAAAAAAAGAAAAAAAAGTCTTTTTTTTTAGGCCATATCTCCCAGCCCTTATATATATATATAAAATGTTTCTCAATAGTTTCGATAAAAAAAAACATCTAACACTACTAAAACCATACAGTACAACTCTCTCTCTCTCTCTCTCTCTCTCTCTCTCTATATATATATATATATATATATATATATATACACACACACACAATTAATGTTGAGGGTGTCAACTCTAAAGTAATTTTGATATTTTATCTTTTTGTCTGACATTAACCAATTTCTATAATTTTATTCATTACTGAGAAAAAAAAATCTAATTCTAAACATCAGAGATTTTACTGAATCTTTTGACAATAATACTCATTATAGTTTATGCTGCTGTCACTTCCTGGAGGATGACATCAATAAAGAAGTGGCTTTTGTTAGTGAAAGGGACATAATGAATGATAAGTGATATTGAGGACAGAGGATAGACCAATGAAATTATCAATTAAAAC
>JAUZSZ010000112.1:5429695-5441762 GCA_034780575.1 Labeobarbus marequensis | reverse complement strand
TGTAAGGCAGTAGCCATTACAGGAGCAACTTGATTATTCACCCTGCAGATGAGGCTGTGACAAACTCCATTAGCAGTACATGATGTGATGAGTTAGCCTTGAGTGCTGCTCTGTAATTCCTTGCTGGATGACCACAGTACCAGGTTGGTTAAGGCAAATGAATTTCTTTCAAAGAAACTCTACGTAGTTTGGCATTTTATTGCCTGCCTAATATTTTGCTAAATATTTGACAAAACTTTACTGCCTTTACTGCCAAGGCATGTGGCACAACCAACACATTCAGATGGTGCAACCAGTATGAAGTAAAAAAAAAGGAAATGATATATGAGTACCAGGTTGGTTAAGCCAAATTAAATTCTTTCAAAGTAACCATAAGTAGTTTGGCTAATTCAAGCTTATTAATGTTTGACAAAACTTTACCACTATACCAGAGTCGTGAGGTGCAACCAACAAAGTCATATGCTGCAACTATTATGAAGAAAAAAGGAAATGTAATACAGAGAACCACTAATTTGACATTTTTATAACAGGACAAGATTCTTTCAGGTTGCAAAAATTTATGTCAAGTGGTGCAACTCCCAAAAAACTCAACGACACATGAGAATTAATAATTCATGATATTTTTTAAAAATACTGTTTTACCTTAAGAAATGCATTTAAAATGTTTTAGAGACTCACATGCATTCAAGGTGTAAGAAAAAGCCAAATTATTACTTGATAAATCATTACTTGATAAAATCACACCGTGTGACATTTAGAGAATTTTCCTTGAAATTTTTATAAATGTTTTTCAAGACCTTATAAAACCAAAATTAATGCAAAAAATGATTTTCTAATAACTTGGCAGATGTTTTAAACTAGATTTTTAAAACATTTCTGCACTTATTTATTGTGGACACTCTTATTTGTAATTGCCTATATTTGATTTATGTATTGTGCAATATAAGTATATCTCGATGATACAACATAATTTAACTTGATTTTATAAAGGAAAACAAATTTGACAGACTGAACAAGCGTGATGCTTATTTGTTTTACACATATACTCTGTACTCAATGTGTAGGCAGTGAAATGGTGATGTAATATTTGAACATTAAGGAACAGGAATGGAGAACCATAAAAACAGTTCAAATATAGTGCTGTATATACAGTCATGCTTGTGTTTTTGCCTCAGCACAGATCATGTACTCTGTACAGATGTTTAACGGTTTTAAGCCACGTAGTGTTGCCTAATACTTGGCGTAGGTCTTTAGCTCACTTAGGGAAAAGGTGCCATTTGCTTCCCTGAAGTTTGCAGAGGAAAGATTGAGGCCAAAGTAAACCCAGCCTGGCCAACACTTTTAGTGCTTGTTTTTCTCTCACCACAAATGAGGTCTTTGCACTTAGGTTGGTTTTTCTCTGAACTGTCTCTCAAGCAAACAGTCCAGCTCCTGAGGGAACTATTTGGTAAAACACTTTAGGGTTCTGTCACCGTCTCATCTGGTCATTCTCCTGTTCAGATGTTTGGATCTCATTCCACAAAGTGGACTAGGGTAATACTTCTCACATCAGTGACTCTAATGGACCTTGGAATACATAATATATTGCTCAAGACAGATGGGAACATCTGGCAACTGTCCTTTCTTCTCAACTCTGGATTTTTCGCCAACTTCTGTGGCCCATTTTCCTATGTTCCAAGATTTGGGGATTGGGAAAAGCTCACTTCATTAAACAGGACAGCTACACACCCTCACTAACAGATGCTGTACAGCTGATGAGCGGCATCTGATCCTGTCATCCAGTGCAGCTGAAGACTCTTCCTCCTCTTCCTCTACACCAACTGAAAGTCATTATAATGCCGTTAACATGCTTCCCCCAGTGCGACCAGTTAAAGGGGTGATAAACAACGGGATCATACCTTCATGTTACAGTTAGCATGTTGATGTACGACACTATGATCTGGGAGGCTCTCACGCTCTCTGTGGGTTTGGTGGGTGAAACCTCTGTCATTATCTCTCAACGCCACTCTCTGATTTAGAAGGCGGTGTAATGCCAGGATAATCAAGTGGACTCCAGTGACATGTGGAGGTTAATGCTAGTGAGTCTACATGGCCACCCGTAGAGCCCTTGATCTTACGCACAATGTGACGCAGTAAACATCATGATGTTGTGACTCACTGACCCCATTTACATGCGCTTACAACATCTTAATTAGGGTTATTGAGAAAAGAAACATTTTACATTCAAGTGGGGGTTAAGAGAACAACAAACCTGAATGCCAAAGTGAACACCCAATACTGAAAATTATCCCATTATTTACTCACCCTCAAGCCACCCTAGGTGCATAATGTGACTTTTTACTTTCAGATGAATTAAATCAGAGTTACATTACACAATGTTCTAGCTCTTCCAGGCTTTCTAATGGCAGTGAATGGCTGTTGAGATTTTCAAGTCCAATAAAGTGCATCTATCCATCATAAAAAGTGCTCCATACAGCTCCGGGGGGTTAAAGGCCTTCTGACATGAATCGATGTGTTTGTGTATGAAAAAAATCCATATTGAAAACTTTCTAAACCATAATCTCTTGCTTCCACTAACTGTTGTATGCACGTTTACATAAGAAATCTATGTAAAGAAAAATACACATAATTAAACTTTATGAAGCATAATTGTGAGCTTCCGCAAACTACACTAAGTGCAGAGTGCAGAAGGGCAGAGGAGAGAGCAAAACAAAACACCAGTCATGAATTAGAACTACAAAACGAGGATTTGTAAAGAAAAATGTCCAAGAATTTTGCTGTAGGCCAAGAGAAGACTGGTTTTCCTTTGCGGTAAACAAAACTTGATTCTCACAAGACTAGCATATTGTGAGATCCGCTGGAACGCCACTCTCTTGTGAACGCGTGTATGACAGTTTGCAGAAGCTCAAATTTATGGTTTATAAAGTTTTAATTATGGATATTTTTCTTACACAAACGCATTGCTTCACTTCAGAAGGCCTTTATTAACCACCTGGAGCCATGTGGAGCACTTGTTATGATGAATGGATGCACTTTATTGGACTTCAAAATCTCTTCAAAAGCTTGAAAGAGCCGACATTTTTTAATATAACTGATTGCATTCGTCTGAAAGAAGAAAGTCATATACACCTAGGATGGCTTGAGGGTGAGTAAATCATGGGGTCATTTTCATTTTTAAGTGAACTATCCCTTTAAGCAGCTTTCTCACAATAAGTGAGCAAATTGGTTTTCAATCAAGTAATTCCATTCCAAAACCCAGTGTGCTGTCTACCTAAACAACATTTCAAGGCTCTTTGTTCATTCATGTCTATTTCATGCTATAACTAGTAGTGGCTAAAAACAACAATCATAGTTGTTATTGCATGTCCATTCAGCAAACAATCTTTTTTTATTCTTTCACTATATGCTTCTCTTTTGCTTTCATTGAAATACACCAAAATTTCCTTAAAAACTCATTAACTACTCCTTATGCTGTTCTAGAATAATTCATTCTAGATTCATTCATTCATAAATCTATTCTCTACAATTTGCCAGCTGGCATCTCTATCAAGCTGAGGATTTGATGGGATGGAAGCAAAAATGTGCTTATGTATAATTTGACAGTCATTGCTGTTTGACACAAAAAGGGACAGTGCAAAACCAAGCTGTTGTTTACCTCAAAAAAGTAATCATTCATGCGTGTTCAAAAAAATTAAACATCCTCAGAAATCATTTTGATTTGACAATTTAGAGCAAATGTTAAATCAAGAATGTGAACACATGCAAAATCCTCCATTCAGCTGAAGGCATTGTGCACCCAAACCAACCAGTCTCTGTGAAACCAAACAAATTTGTCTGCGTCTCTGACTCGAAAAAAGATCCTCTGTTCTTTCAGTTTCGCAGATAAAGTGCCTCACATTTGTTGTTTTGGTTGCTTATAAAGTAAAGCCTGTAAATAGCGGACACATGTGGACACAGATTGATATTCAGTGATCCGTTTGCTGTGGGTCCTGAAGACCCCAGTCATTCAGCGGATGAAAACAGCCCCTGTGTTGGCCTATTGAGTTTGTTTGCTAACAGTCCAGGCTTTGTGAGTGGAAGAAGCTCAGGGAATGTGCTTAGCTGCGCTAGGACTCCGAAGACAGCGTAGCATTTTAGTAGACCTGCAGGTGTCTTTATAATTCCCCACATCTGAGTGCATCCTTCATATATGGAAGATATATAGCTGTGCTGCAGCTGTGTTTGGCTGTTTCACGCTCTTAGAGGTCACACGACTCCCAGTCAGCTTGTGTTGGATAGTGAGAATCAGGATCATTCAAACTGAGCGGTAAGAGTGGAAACAAAGAACTGTCTCTCTGACTTTAGCTGATTAAAAGAGAGAGATCTGTTAGTTCTGTGGGAAATCATTAAAGAAAGACTAATAAGATGACTAAAGTGTCCTTTTGCAGCAGTCTTATTTTTATCATAAAAATGTATTTTTTCTCCAGCAAAATTGCTTATCTTGGCCATCAAATTGCTCAGCAAGTAAAGTTTACGGTTGTTCTCCCAGCAAATCATAAAACCTACAAATTGCAAATTCTGCCAGTTTAACAGTCCATGAAACAGATGATGTTTGTGGACAAGGACATTCCAGCAATGAAGCTACAGGACATGTCGAATTTAGGAAGCTTGATTTTTATTCATCAGGTTTGATAAAAATACAGGGAAAATAATAAACCAGTAGTCATAAACCGTGAGTACATGTCACCATTTTTACTATTTTTACAATTATTTAAATATATATTTGATTATACAGTATATGAAGTTATTTTTTGCTATTATTCGTTTTAGTAATGATAATCAATTAAATGAACAATAAATAATACAAATAATTAATAAATAAATAACTTTTTAACCTTACAGTCATATATATGCATGTATGTCAAAAAATTGGAATCATTAAAATTTTTCTCTCTAAACATCTCTCATGCTTAACAAGCATTTATTTGATCTAAAATACAGTATAAACAGCAATATTGTGAAATATTATTACAATTCAAAACTCATGTTTCCAATGTAATATATTTTCTTAAATATTAAATTGGAAATTGAATATTAAATATTCAATTTTACAGTTTTTTTCCTTTGATGGCAAAGCTGAATTTTCAGCATCATTTCTCTGGTCATCAGTGTCACATGATCCTTCAGAAATCATTCTAATATGCTGATCTGCTGCTCATATATTATTCTTATTCTTCTTTTTCTTAATATTATTAGTACTATTAGTATTATTATCATCATTATTGAAAACTGCTTAATATTTGTTTGTGGAAACCATGAGACATTTCCTTTCAGGATTTTTTTTTTTATATTTATTTATTTATTTTTGTAATATAACAAATGTCTACAAATAAATAAATATATAAATAAGTAAATAAGCAATCAATTAAGACATTTGTATGCAGTTTGAGCCAAAAAAATATATAAGAAAATTAACCTGCATATTAAAATGAAATCGAAAAAAAGAACATATTTCAACATGGACAAAATCACATTAGCTTAAAAAGAGTAAAAATGGGTTCATGGGTGATCATAACAGACTGATTTATGTTGGCTTTAAAATGTTGTGCATATTTTACACCCATCTGCACCCGGCAGTGTTTCCAATGTTATCAGTGTTTGTTTTGTTAAATTGTTGCCTTTAGATCATTGTAGCCTGAGGCTGAAAGATATATAATCTGCAGTGGGTTTGGCCACGGAGCCCTTTTAATGAAGACAACTCCAGGCCTCTGAATCTCACCTCAGGGCTGATCTGAAATGTCAGGCAGAGAGTTATGAGCGCAGACTCATGTGATGCTTACGCACATACGCATGCTCGCGTGGGGCTGAGAATAGCTTACGGATGGATGCATGGATGGATAGATGGATGGGAGTCTGCGCGGCCGAGTTGAAGATGAAAGACACGTGCCACCCTCCCCCACCACCATATCACACCAGTGTCCGGCTGCTCACTTGTGTCAAGAGGGCACATCCCAGAGAAAGCCAATCTGTACAACCAGATCGTGGTTAGAACGCAGGGTTAAGTATCCCGTCTCATCTGAACAGACACATACATGCAAACATAAGCTGGATGTGTGTGACCTTGTAGAGTAGGCATCCACCCAAAATCCCTCATCTGACTATGAAGTTAGTGCTTCTGTGATCTAGTGGATCTGAAATTAAAAATAGATGTAAAACATTTTGTCTCTGGCAGTGAGGATTCAGGACACACCCGACATAATAAATGTATGACATCTTTTAGAGCATTTCCAAGTTGTGAAAGTGTATTTATGTGATTTGAAAAGCGTTATAAATTATGTCAGTGTCATTGACAACATTATCACATTCAATAATGCATAAAATAGGACAGATTGGTGATGTGTTGGACCAGTGCACCAGCAGATGGTCTGAAGCTCTCCAGTCGCTGTAAATGAGAAATGTTGTCTCGTAAACTGTGATATTATCACGTCATTGGACTCATGGTATCATGGCAACATACTGCGCCCCAGACCCTTTGCTAAACAAAACTGCTCCGGACTAATTCTGGATGTGCAGGCAGCACTGAGATACAGTCTCTTTTTTTTTTTAAATCCACTTATACTGTTAGTCATATAATGAAATAAATGTTTACAAGGACTTATGCATAGTGCACGCGCACATCTGGAACGCTTATTTATGGGTGAGTTTGAATCTGACTTGGGTGCAGTGTGGGGTAATTACTCTGAAAAAAGTAATTAATTACTAGCTACTAAATACTCTCTCTCTTGCTTTGCTTATTACTAATGATTTTTCTAAATCCCATATCAACCTCGATCAGTTGAATGCAATGATACACATGAATACAATGATAGATTCTTATAATTCTTTCAAATAATTAATATAAAGTTGCAGAAATTATTTGTGAACTGACCAAAGTATTTAAAGTGAGAATGTTACATTTAAAACATACATTTTAACAATAGATATTCAATTTTGATGTTAAATCCACTATTGTTTGCTATAGAATTCTCTTAGTCTATACAATGTTTAATGCAATTACATTAGAAGTAACTGTAATTAAATTAAAGAAAAATTAAGAGTAATCCCTTACCTTACTTTCTCAAAGGAAAATTAATTAAATTACATTTCCTAATCACACCTCTCTCCTTCTCACTATTTCATGTCCTTTCAAAAATCTCTTTTAAAAATTTTAAACTACAGCTCAAAAATAGCTAAAGAAACTGAACGACAATAGCAATGAGTTACAAATGCATAAATAAATACTTTAAATATAAAATTAAAATCACCAGCAGGTGGCAGCAAGTTAATCACTGCATGGTGAGTCATTGAGTCATTCATTCAACTGATTTGTTCAAAGGACAAAGCATTTGAATGTCTTAGTGAGTGAGTTATTGAATCATTCACTCAACTCATTTGCTTAAAAGGAATGAGTCTTGTATTGCTCAGAGATGCAAAACAGTTCTGCTGTGGCTTTGTTTGGAACTACAGTAGTCAACATCTGAAGTGGATCAAAACCTTTCATCAAAGTTATACATGAATTTTGAACAATATACATTCGTGTCTTAGGACAACTTTAATGAACGTTTTTTATCCACTTCAAATGTTGACTACTATATTTTTATTTGTGAAATAGAGCAAAAACAGGAAAGTCACTTAAACGTCTTGTTTATTGAACTATTGTATAAAATCAATATCACATTTGTAGTCGTGCTGATATTTGGATAATATAAATAGTTAATATTGATAAACTATATCAGGTGATATAAATATAAAAGACCCATATCTTGAATTTTGGGGGAAATCTAAATGTATTTGAAATACATAAAATGAAATGAAATGTGTACATGTGGTAGTCTAGCCTACATCACGTAGTGTATGTGTGCACTCTCTGAGTGTATTTTTGTTTGGTTTTTGGGATATACTCTAATGTCAGTTCACACATCAATAAAACAACAATTACAATATTATTGTAGATGATGTATATCGCACACCCCTAGCTGTGCATTTATATCTTTAGAATGTACCTTTAAGGTTCGTAAATGGCCTCTCTTGTGATTGGTTAACCTCTACTTAGTATAATTTGAATTGTTGTTCATCTTGGCTTGTTGTTGGAATAACGGTTGGTTTGCAAATTTGGACAGCTATATTTAAATTTGCTTGTGTATTTCACATCATAACCTTGGCAGTATAAATCATGATACACATGACTCTTTAAAAAAGTGAAGAAAACATTATTTTTTTTCATCATATCCCTCCTTAATATCTGTTAGCGTGTGTTTATTCCACTGGTTGATGCTGCCACAGCTGTCAGTGGTATTTTAGGAGTCAGTACCTAAACTCACTGGAAAAGCCCACCTGCTGAGCAACTTGAAGGACTAATTCAGCTTTTTGTGCGTGCTCAGGGTCTTCCTAACAATAGATCATGGGAATGTGGCATCCTTGCCACTCATCACAGTTCACATGGAGTCCAGCGATCATGAGCTACATCTCAAGGGCCTGGTTACTGTTGAAGCTGAACAACAAAGCCTGTGTGACCTCTCACCTTCAGAACAAAAATAAGGATGTTCTTGCATTACAAATGCACATTGAGATTTTTTGTTTTAACAGGTTATTGCACAATACTGTAGCATCAGTCCCGGCGATTAGGCCAAGAGATGCTCTCAGTGATGGTCCACACCTTCTGTAAGTGCTGTTTTGGACTGCAGGACTGGAGTTTGGCTCTGCAGCTCCAAACTTTCCCTCTCCCTTGAGAGAACCGTCGGCGTTGAGACCCAAGCCAGGGCACAGTCTGATCTCTGCGTCTTGGCTCTCATAATGTCCTCTGACATTGCAAAGAGCCAATGGGTCACAGACTAATTATGTCCAAGATAAAGAAAAGGATTTTTTTTTTTTTAAATCTAGTTTAAAACACGTGTCAAATTCTTATGAGTCTTCTCTTTGATTGCATGATGGTTTCATATGTATCTTTCTATTTTCAAAAAAAAAGTTTAAATTAAATGACTCTAAAAATGTGATGTGGTATAACCAAAAAGTAAAAAAAATATATTTTCCTTAAACCTTGTTTTTAAATATATTTTTCAGGGCAAAAAGTATTTTACAAATAGCACGACAATTTGCTCCCTGAACTAAATTTAAAGAGACTTTTGGACGCTGACACACAGTCATGTGGGGGTCCTGTCCACTATATAATTTCCTGTTTTATGGGTTTTTTTTACTGAAGCTTACTTTCTCTTGCAAAACTTTTGTATTTTTTTCAAGAAAACACAAAATTGCGTTCCCCAGAGAAACTTTGCATTGGCTTGCAAAATGTTTACATTTACTTCCAAAAATTTGTTTCAATGAGAAGTTTTGTGTTTGCTCACAAAACTTTTTTGTTTGCTTGTAAAACATTTATGTTCCCCCCAAAAAGCTTGCATTTGCTTGTGAGACGTTTTCGTTCTCTGGCAAGACTGTTGCATTCACTCGCAAAATATTCACGTTCCCCGAGAACCTTTGAGTTCACTTACTTGCAAAACATTTTCATTCTCTTGCAAAACTATTGCGTTCACCAAAGAAACTTTGCATTCACTCGCGAAACGTTCATTTTTACTTGCAAATTTTTTTTTATTGAGAAGCTTTGCATTCGCTCACAAAACTTTTTTGTTTTCTTGAAAAAATATTACGTTCCCCAGAGAAACCTTGTGTTCACTAGCACAACATTTGCGTTGGCTTGTAGAACATTTGCGTTCCGCTATGAAAACTTGCATTTGCTTGCAAAATGTTTTCGTTCTCTCGCAAGACTGTTGCATTCACTCGCAAAACGTTCACATTTATTTGCAAAAATTTGTGTTTCATTGAGAAGCTTTGTGTTCGCTTGCAAACTTTTGTTTTCTTGTAAAAATATTGTATTTCCCAGAGAAACTTTGCATTTGTTCCCCCAAGAAGCCTTGCAGTTGCTTGCAAAATGTTTTTGTTCTCTTTCAAGACTACTGCATTCACTCATAAAATATTCACATTCCCCTTAGAAGCTTTATGTTCAATTACTTGCAAACTATTTTCATTGTTTTAAAACTATTGCGTTCCCCCAAGAAACTTTTCATTCCCACGCAAAACATTTAAATTTACTTGCAAAAATGTGTTTCGAGACCTTTGCTTTCGCTTACAAAACATTTGTGTTCCCCATAGAAACTTTGCATTCATTCACCAAAAAAAATAAATAAATAAATAATAATAATAATAATAATAATGTCCATAAGAAGCTTTACTACCTTTTGGAAAAAATTTTGTTCTCTTGAAAAAAATGTTGTTCCCAAATTTTGCATTTACAAACAAAATTTGTGTTCGCTCTTAAAACATTCACGTTCCCCCAAGAAGCCTTGTATTTGCTTCTGAAATGTTTTCGTTCTCTCGCAAGACTATTGCATTCACTCACAAAACATTCACGTTCCCTTTAGTGGCTGCTTACATGACAGTTGCACTACCCTGATGCTTGACTTATGCTATAAAAAAAAACCAAATATGTTTATCATAGAAGAGGTGTTAAGTCATTTTATGTATGAATTGCATTTGTTAAATGTTTTTTTTTTTTTTTTTTTTATATATACAGATACAGATCATGTCATTGACCAAGTAAATTCCTCAGCAGAAACAAAACATTTGCATGTCGCAGTTGTCAGTCCGTTCCTGAACTGGTCTCAGACAGTTGCAGTTGACCTTTACTGTTGGCTGTTTCCTCTCCATCCATTTAGCTGCAGCACTGAAGTGTTTATAATGACTTAAAGCTGTTCAACAGTCTGTCCCAGAAGGCTAGTGACTGCAGCGGAGATGACAGTGGTGTTTAAATGGTTTTGTGTCTATGTGTGCATGTAGGTCTGTGGAGTATTGATTGCTCATTACTCATAACAATATGTCTTGTTAGTATCCACACACACACACAAGCAGAGCAGAAGCCCCCCACTGCGACCTCTGTTGCCCCACTTAGGGGGTTGCCATTACAACTGACCTTTCAGTCTGTGGTCCTTCTGTTTTTATGTGTTTGTTCGTCATGTGGGTGCGTTTTGGGCTGATGGTTGAGTGGCCCCCAGGAGACCAGCGGTGCATTAGGGACAGAAACTCTCATGTGACCAGAGATGACATAAACGATTAGAGCTTGGCGTCAAGTTTTCCAAGAAACACAATCTGACAGTATGTTCCAAAGCAGAAGATAATCAAATTACCAAGAAGAGGCATATCCAGACATATGGGTGGTTGATATTGCTTGTTTGTTTGTTTTTTTCAGACTGTTATATTTGCAATTAAGCCAAAAAAATACAAATAAATAAATAAATAAATAAATATTTGCAATTAAGCAATAAGCCATGACATGCTGCTCAGAAAGTGATGGTAAATGCATTTACTTTATTAATATGTCAAAGTGAAATCTTGAAATCAAGATTTATTAGTGCATATTATATCAAACAAAATGTGTTATCTATCTTACTTTTCATCAAAATAATTTTTCCACCATTTTTAATTTGGAAAACCCCTTCTTCCCAATCCAGTCAAATCTTGATGGATATATATCTTGTTGAATGTATTGTTTTGCTCAGAAATATGTCATATTGCAGTAGTAAAAATGGAGATGTTGACCAGTGTGTGACATAGTTGATCACTCTGTAGTCTGTTTACAGTTGCCAAGAGAAAAAGCAATTAATATAGCATTAATATAGTGCATTAATGCTAACTCACTTGTTCAGTAGCTTTCTTTCTGCAAGTATTTTTTTCTGTTCATTTTTCCATAAGGATTTTAAAAAGGCCTTAATAAAAGAGTTATAAGCCATGGACCAAACCAACCAGCTAAGAGGTCAGTCATAAGATTACAAACTTAAATTTGGCACAAAAAAGCAGACAAAATTCAGACAAAAAAAGGAAAAGGTTAATGAAGGAAAGAACTACAATCCCATGAAGCATTGCAAATGACATCATAAAATTAAAAATGTGGAGAAATATAAAATAGTTGATTTAAAATGTTGATTATGTACAGGTCCTTCTCAAAAAATTAGCATATTGTGATAAAGTTCATTATTTTCTGTAATGTACTGATAAACATTAG
>JAUZSZ010000112.1:5086508-5097203 GCA_034780575.1 Labeobarbus marequensis | reverse complement strand
TTATGTTGTTTGTACATTGTACATTTGAAGATTGAATGTGAAATTATTGCAATATAAAAGTATATTTAAAAACTTTATTGTTAGGTGGAATTAATTTTAGAAAATTAATTTTAGAAAATTAATTAGATTAATTTTAGAAAAATGTACGATTAATTAGTTAACTTTTTTAATCGGTTGACAGCACTAATATATATATATATATATTAGTTCATTCATTTATTTTTTATATTATAAAATAAGTATGTTTTTAGTAAGTGAATAGTAGATACAAATGTGTGTGTTTTTTTATACTGTCTATGTCTCTGTGCTAGCAATTCTCAAAAAGCTAAAATATAGGATTGTTTAAATGATTTTATTTGCGTTCACTATATAATTCCCATACTTTCACTTGTTTCTTCATAGGTTTGATGATTTGACTATTATTATTATTATTATTATTATTATTATTTAAAATGAATTTTAAAATATAATTAACTAAGTAATTTCAATAATTTTATATATTTAGTTTTAAATATATGATTATGATTGATTATTATTATTATTATTATTATTATTGTTGTTAATAATAATAATGCTAATAATAATAATAGTAGTAGTAGTAGTAGTAGTATATTTAAACTTTATTTACAAATAAAATTTGGAAAATATTGAAATAATTATGGAATTAATATATTAATTAATTATGAAAGTAATAAACAAGTAGATGTTTCCAAACTTATACTGGCAATGTACTATTTTTTTATATCATGACTGAATTGACATTTTTAAGTTACCAGTCCTTTTAACCATGACTAGATAAACACTTGAGAAAGTTCTTAGCACTAAGCCAACAGCTCAACACCACAAAACTGACTTCGTCAGGGATTTTCAAAGCCCTAAACTTCATTATAATGGTGACAGTTTTATTTTTTTTTAGCTGAGTCAAGTTTATGCGTGTTAACTTAGGTGTGAAATTTATGTTGCATTAGTTCTGCATCCTTCTACATTCATTACTGCACTCTCCTTGTCTTGCTGGGTAAAGTTGTCCGAGTAGATGAAGGGAGGGAAAGGTAATCAAATTGGGAGAGAGTTCTGAAGAACCGCTAAAGTCTGGAAGAGAGCCAAGAAGAGCTATTGTTTGGAGAGCTCAGAGCCCAATAGAGCTCTATAGTTTTTAAAACCTAATTACTCATTTGTGAAAGAGAACCCACTTAAAAGCTTTTAATCTTAGATAGCAGCATGCGATGGAGCGTGACCGGGTCTCTCTCTCTCTTTGTGTGTGTGTGTTTGGCAGCTGGCCCTGGGTAATGTGATCAGTGCATTGGGAGATCAGAGTAAGAAGGCAGGCCATGTGCCTTACAGAGACTCCAAACTCACACGCCTGCTGCAGGACTCGCTGGGAGGAAACAGGTAACGTCTGACACATACCTCAACACCAGAAGTGTTGCATTCTTAGGAACACTGTGTCAAATAAAAAGATGCTTTTGGAGCAGAGCTGCTGGGTCGAGAATCGCACATGTGTTTTTGTATCATACTAGGTAACTCCCTTTGAGTTTTATTGTTCTTAAATTAAGCTAATTATAATTACTATAGATTAACCATACCCCTTATCTGTGACATTTTTAGATATATGAAAGATATTTGCAGTAGTCCTGTTATGAATTTTTCAGGTTGTGCTGAAGATAGCTTTGTGGACCTCCAACTGACTTCTATTGTTTTTAAGAAAATGATAATTATAATTACTGTGCCGCACCTTTTACACCTGTTATTGTTATGTGTGAAATGAGACATTGTTCAGTTTCTTTATGTAGATTTTAGTCCACACAAAAACCGCAAAACTTGACATGCACATATGCATTTTGTTATATTATGTTAAATTAAGATAATTATAAATACTACAGACCATCCCTACTTCTAACCCCACCTCTTTTATTATGACACTTTTATTATGTTATGCTTATGATTATTTACACGAAATAATAGAATGGGTTTATGACTTACTGCAGAATTTAAACAGGTAAGGGGCATGATTAGTTAGAATCATTTAAAAAGATTTTATTTGATGTGTTTATTTTTTAAAATGGTTTTAATAATTAATCTCAGTAAATTAACATTCAACAGACCTAATTCAGAATTTACAAGTCAGGGGGCATAATTAATTGAGATTTAATTATTTTTTATATATATATCAGTGCTGGCAAATGATTAATCATGATTAATCACATCTAAAATAAAATGTTTGTTTCATAAAATGTGTGTTGTGTATATTTATTATGTATATATAAAAACACACACATGCGTGTATATATTTAAAGTTATGTTTATATATTATGATTATGTACAGTATAATATAAATATACACATGTAAATACATGTAAAGATTATCAAAATATATGCTGTATGTGTGTGTATTTTATATATACATATTAAATATGCACAACACATATATTATATAAACAAAAACTTTTATTTTGGATGCAATTAATCATTATTAATCGTTTGAAAGCACTATTTTATATATATTTATTTATTTTATATTTTTAATATTAATATTAACATTTGTGCTTATTTTATATTTTACTTCAGAATGTACATACAAGTCAGGGGGCGTGATAAATTGAGATTGTTTTTAAATAATTTATTGTAGATATTTATTTATTTATTTTTATATAATAAAAATATTTTTAAATAATTAATCAGAAATGAAAAATTTAATTGACAGCCCTAATAACTTCAGAATGTACATACAATTACAGGGGGCATGTTTACATTTTTTGTATTTTATTTTATATATTTATTTATTGTATATACATTTTTTAATATATATTTTAATATGTATTTTTAAATGGTCAGTTTCAGTAAATTAACTTTACATTGACAGCCCTAATTGTTAGCCCCTATATCATACTATATCTAGAAAGCGAAGTTCTGTCTTTGTTGAGACCGTTTTCTCTTACACTTTGTTTAGAGGTCTCAGATTGTCTATGCGAGTTCACACACTTGTAAACATCAAGTCATTGTGCCTTGAAGGTTAATGGATGCTAACAGTGCACTGCATCAGTCTGCATGGAGGCGTAGCGCTGGGTCACTCAGCCCACAGTGGACTGACAGGCTGCCCATATATTCTTATGATGTGGGTTCAGAGGGGGAGTTGATTGAATTAAACATGAGGGACTGTAGACAGAGGCACTCCTTAAAGACATTCAATCCCAGCCGCATCCACAAAAATATGCGGGCAGCATTTGCAGTCCATGAGAGCGTGTTTGTGTTTATCTGTCATCTGTTTGTGTGGTTTATCTTTCTGCATTGTGTGTGTGTTTGTGAAAGACCCTCATGAATTCCTGGCCTCTTGCATTCTCATCTGCTTTGTATCTGTCTAGTCGGACCGTGATGATTGCCTGCGTGAGCCCCTCTGACCGTGACTTCATGGAGACTCTGAACACGCTGAAGTATGCCAATCGGGCTCGCAACATCAAGAACAAAGTGATCATGAACCAGGACAAAACCAGCCAGCAGATCAGCGCGTTACGAGCAGAGATCGCACGCTTGCAGATGGAGATCATGGAGTACAAAGCGGTAAGGAGAAGGACCTGGAGGGTCATGGCATTCTGGGAAGAGTTCTTCTCCAGCAGGCATCTTTTCCCACCAGCAAAAACCCTCAACTGGACAGTCATTTACTCGCCCCCATATCAAAAAATGTTCTTCTGTGGAAAAAAATGTTTTGTAGAATATTCTGGCTGTGCATTTCAAAACAATGAGAGTGCATGGGTGACTGGGCTGTCGAACTCCTAATATTACTAAAAAAAGACACAAAAGTATTCAATACTACTTGTGCACTATATTCCAAGTGTTTGGAACAGCCTGAAAAAAGTAAGGCCCTGTTTACACTAGTGCATTTTTGTTTTAAACAGCGTTTTAAAATGAAAACGATCCTTGTCTACACTGCGTTTCAGAAACTATCTCCGTCCACACTTCACAACTGAAAACACGTCACATGACCATTCTTGCAGGTACAACAATGAGCATGATGTTATTGTTTACACGGTCGTCAAGGATACGCAGAGCGAATTTGGGCATCCACGCCATCGTCCTTTTACACTGAAATGCAACCCCGGAGTTTTCAAACTAAAACGGCGTCTGCAGCGTTTGCGAAAGTCTCAGTTTTCGAGGGTCAAAAACGCCGGAGTAGTGTAAACGACAGGTGTAACTGTAGCAAAAGTTATGTGTTTTAAAACAAAAATGCACTAGTGTAAACATAGCCTAATTCTTAGCTAAAAATTTCACCTCCCCACCAACACAATTTTTAAATATCTTTACAAATATTTTTAAGAATTTGTTACTACTCACACATTAGCTTGAGGGTTAGCTGTAGTTGGTGGTATTTTATCTTCAAATTGTTCAAATTCGGTATGAATTTGTACGAATTAGTACAATCCCTTTTGTACGCTTTTGGACAATCTACTCACACACCTCTTGAGGAATGGGGTCACCTTCATGGTGACTTGTAACCTATCAGTCATACAAATTCTTATGATCCTACAGAAAGATGTATGAGTTGTACGTAAAACGTCATAAATTGGTTGCGTATTCGTATCTTGTCTTTTGCACATTTAGTCACACACTTCTTGAGTTTAGTTTTAGGGGTAGGGTTATGGGTTGACCTTCATGGTGACATTTTATTCTACACATTTTGATGGATGAGATTAGGGTTGGACCTTCATGGTGACGTTTTATCTACAAATCATACAAATTCATAGGATCATACTCGAAGACATCTGGTCTGTAGGTAAAATTAATCACCAAAACGTCACCATCTCTTTTGTATGATTTTCTACAATCCAGTTGCACACCACTTGAGGGACGAGTTAGTGTCGGACCTTCATGGCGACTTTTTACCCACAAATCGTTCAAATTCATATAATCTTACGATATAATATAATGATATAATTGCGATATGTATAATCTTCTGATTTGTACGTAAAACATCATTATGAATTGGTTGCGAATTCATATGATCTCTTTCACACATTTTTGTAAGATCAAACACCTCTTAAAGGCAGGGTAGTTGATTTGGTTCAGAAACATTTTTTGTTATGCTGGTTGAAAGTCTCTTCACATCTTGACAGCAATTACTAAGTTAAGTGCTCTATATGTATTTATATAATCTGTGGAAAGTGTAGGACCAAAAAATGTTAGTCCAATCATATTCCTCGGCCCGTGGGCTACGATAGGCTGTCCTACCTGCCTGTCAACGTATGTATTTGCATACCTCCATGCACCCGCAGACATGATGCATCATCAGCGCGGTCCATTACGTTATTACAGACCGAGCGAGAATGGAAGGCGTCATTATTGTAATATTATGCACTTCGTACTGTAATGTTTTCTCACCGGTGAATGAGACATGAGGTAATCTGACAGTGCTGCATTCAACTCTGTCATCGTGTTGCTGGTTAGCCTCTGGTCTTCCTGTGTGCGTTCATGTTTTTTGTGGAGGCGTGGCTTTGGAGAGTGATTTGCAGGGAAGGTGGGATCTTATGCTTTCAAAGCTATTGATAGCCTCTCCGAAATCGCCTACCCTCCTTTAATGATTAGATTTAGGGTTGGACCTTCATGATGATGTTTTACCTACAAATCATAAGACTCAAAAAGCATCCAATTTGGTGGTAAAATGTCGCCATGAATTGGTTGCGAATTCATATGAATTCGTACAGTCTCTTTTGTACTTTTTTTTTTTTTTTGAACAATCCACTTGGTGGATATACCAGAAGACATGATTAACCGGTAGAAATTTGTCAACTGGTAGAGATTTTGGACTAATGTCTTTCTTGCGGTTATGCACTCATGTCAATTTGCGGTGCACTGTCGTCACTAAAATGTATTCTTTGCACAAATTTTTTTTTTTCAGCTCTCAAATCATGTTTCAGGAGGATATCATATGGGCTTGGAATAATGATAGACTTTATTTTTGGGCAAATCTGAAAGACAGACTTATCAACTCACTTGAGTTATTAGGAAAGCAGACATATGACACATGGCAGAATGTTCTGCACAGCAGGAACCAGTTTACAGTGACAGAACTGACTTGTCAAGATATCTTATTGCTTGTTTATTTTACCACAGAGGAAACAATTTGAGCTGACATTGAAGCATCAAACACTTCCTCTATTACTAAATCAAATAGAGGACTAAGGGAAGATAGTGAGTCTGGTGACCTTTCATTCTACACTTCTCCTCTCTCCTTCAATGCCACCCAGTTGGCGCTCTAGCTGTTTATGTAATAAGTGCAGGGGATGAGAGAGCCTGTGCGGTGGGCTTGTGCATGATAACATGGTTCAGCTCATGGGATCTCGCTGGAGTTAATGGAGCGTAGCAGCAGCTTAGCGCCTCGGCCTGATCTGGATGATAAACGCCCCCTGGAAGAAGTTAGCGATTAGCCATGATGGCTTTGAGAGGGTTGAGCCGCACTGACAGATAGACAGAGCATGAAAGGATTGGGGGAATGTTGCTTGGGTTGGACAGGGTCAGTGCCTACCTATCCGTCTCACAGTCTTGGGATTTCTTTCAGGGAAAACGAGTGGCCTGCGAAGATGGATCCGATGGTTTTAGCGATCTGTTTCAAGAGAACTCCATGCTCCAAAAAGAGAATGACACTCTACGCATGCGGGTCAAAGCCATGCAGGAAACCATCGACCACCTCAACACTCGAGTCACCCAGCTGCTCACCAATGGAGTCAACCTGCTGCTCACAAAGACTGGTGAGAGACCTCTAGTGGTTGGAGAGGGGATTTCCACTGAATTATGTGTAGATTGTAGGACTGGGTGATATTTACAATATACTCAGTGTAATTTTGTTGTTGATATAAATGTAACATGAATATTTTAATACTTTTAATGTATTTTTTATTTGACCAATAAGTTTTCCAAAGGCTGTGCCAGTGGGGCAGTTTTGCATGTGCTCCTAAAATACAGTGTCTTGATATCCCAGCAGTGTCTCTGACTTATGGGTTTCTATGCAGCACTATTAACAGCAAAACAATTATTAAACAATTAATTCATTATATAATTTAAATAACTGATAGACAAGAACTGCAAATGCCTGAACTTAATAGTTTATTTAGTGGGATATTATATAGTTATTCAACTCTATTCAATATTCTGTTAAAAAAAATATCTTATTTAGCTTAAATTTAAAATTTAAATTACTCAAATATAGTTTTTGTCATGAAAACGCCAAAAAAAAAATCTGGCATGGTGTTAAAAATCAAACAAACATCAATACTTGTCATTTCATTACTGCTGAATAAATCTGTCACTCTTTGAACAGGTGAAACTAACGAGGAGATTGGCAATCTAATCCAGAACTACATTCGAGAAATCGAAGAGCTGAGGTACCACGATATTCCACTCATGAAACGTTTGGATGTGAATTTCTCATCAAAGCAACAGAAAACAATGAGTCTTGTGTCTGTCTCAGGTCTAAGCTGCTGGAGAGTGAGGCCATGAACGAGTCTCTGAGGCGCAGTTTGTCTCGCCTTTCCGCCCGCTCTCCATACCCGGCCTCTCACCCCTCTACTCCAGCACTCCCTCTCGGCTCCTCCCCCTCTGTTTCCATGGATGCAGAGATGACAGATGTGATTCGTCAAGCCAAATTAGATGTCGAGAGGCTGAAGAAGAAAGAGAGAAATCAGAGGAGAAAGAGGTGAAGTCTGAGGAGCAAGTGTTTGTTTGTTTTTATTTATCTTATTCTTTTATTTATTATTTTTATTGATTATTTATTTACTTGATTTACTTTATTCTTTCATGCATTTTTTATTTTTATTTATTTTATTCTTGTATGCATTTATGTATTTATTCATTTGTATTTTTTATTTTTATTTTATTTACCTGTTTATTCTTTTATGTATTTTTGTATTATTAATTTATTCTTTTTCTATTATATTATTATATTTTTCTATTATTTATTATTTGATGCTTTTATTCTATGAATTATTAATTAGTTTTTTATTTATTCTCTTACGTATTATTTATTTTTTACTTTTATATATTTATTTTATTCTTGTATTCTCTTTTTTCCATTTATTTATTCTGCTCAAATTTTCTTGAAAAATGATTTCAAAAATGTTAACTTCATTTCATTTTCATTTTGAGGGAAATAATACCATGATAAATCCATATACTTCATGGAAGATGGGTCTGAAAAGATCTTGATTAAATTTTCACTTATGTAAATGTATTTTTGAACATTTTAAGGTCACATCTAAAATAAAATGATATTGTCAGACTACAATATCCACAGCGTCTATGAAATAATGAATGCTATTAAATATGTAATTAAATGAGAGATCCTGCTCCGGGACGTCTCAGATGGTCTTGACACTTCATGTCTATGTGTCTGGCAATCTCTTCTGATGTTAGCAGAGGTCTTGTAACTTATTCCACTGATTGTGTATTTGGAAGACTTTAATATGCTTGTCCTCTTCAGTTTTATGTTACTGAGCTAATAAGAGGCTGTAAAATGTGCCAGAATTAGATTTATCTCTGTGTTTGTGCCAGTATGTCCTGACTGACTCAAACTAAAGACAGCAAGCTGGCACAGATATAAGTGTATCTCAGTAAATCGTCCATTATAATGAATATGACTACAGGAACGTCCCGCTCTCAGATTGGCTCTAATGTGGCCATAATGGGAGAGAGGCCATGGGTAATTTGTGAACCCAACGTAACAGAATTACTTCTGGAAATCTCAGCTGACCTGCAAAGGCTAAAAAGCAGAATACCCAGGATAAATCTCTCCACCGCATGAGTCCCTGTGCTGCGATTACATGACTACTACATGACGTCTGCATCAGATATTGGTGTAATTGTTGGAATTATGACCCAATGCCTTATTTTTTAGTGTGCAAACTACTGTGTAATGAATGTCCTATGTTTTTGCATGTATTTGTCTATAGGAACTTTAATAATAGTTCACCACTGTTTCTTTTTTTTTAGTCCTGATAAAGAAAAAGGTTTGAAGAAGAGAGCCAAGCTTTATCCTCAAGAAAATGGGGAAAGGAGCGAGAATGGGCTGGGCAGGGAAAACGAAGAGAGACGAGAAAATGGAGATGGAGACTCTGATAATGAACCTGAAGAGGTGAGAGAAAGGAGATTTATTCATCATATTCCCACTGGTCTGCTGATTACAAAGATTTGAGGAACTTCAAAAAAAGTTGTAATATTCTGAGGAAGAAGTTGTATGGCATGAATGAAGTGAATGAAGAGAATGAAGTGGAAATAATGCAAGAATGATGTTTTACGGCAGTGTGAATAAATATGAGAGTAAAGAAGAAATGATATGAATAATGTTGAATATTGTTGAATGTGAATAATTTTGAATATAAATTACACACTGCAGACAGTGATTTAAGGAAAATAAAACTGTAAAATTACAAGAATTAAGTCTCAATTTTACAGCAGTTTTATAAAAATAGAGTTGTAATATGAGAAAAAGTAATAGTGCAATAAAGTTTTTATTTGCAGTGTTTTATGAACATAAAGACAAGGGAAAAGTTGTAATTTTTTTTAGGAAAACAAAAATTAAGTTTCAAGAATAAAATCTTATCAATAAAGTGGTATTTTATGAGAATAAAGCTGTGCTGCAAGAATAAAAATAAAAAAGTTATTGCAAGAATACATTTGTAATATTGAGTCTTAATATTAAAGAAAAGAAGTTTATATGGTAGTGTTTTATAATAATAAAATCATAAAATTACAGAAATAAAGTCATAATATAACAGACATAATAAAGACTAACACTGCTTTTCTCAAAAAAATACTAAGTTGTAATATTACATAAATAAAGGTGGATCATTTTGAGATACAAATGATTAGGTATCATTTATATGAAAGCCTTTATGTATAATGTATTATAAAAGTAGTTTTAATGCATTAATTTTGCCTTGTAATGCACCTTATAATGCATTATGCAAATTAATGAATAATTGTAACCATAGTTAATACATTATAACACTTATCGATTCATTGTTACACTATGCATTTTAAATTTGGTTATAATAATTTAGGACACGATATAATGTATTACAACGCATGTTATGAATAATTCTAATGCATCATACCCTCTAACAACCCTTTATAATGCATTATACATAAAGGCTTTAAATTGTATATATTCTAATCATTTTTTGGGGTTTGTTGTGTGTGAAAGACGGTCTTAAGGTTTGATCTCCTTCACCCTGTGCAGGACGGCATGTATCCTCTTCAGGAAGATGATCACGGTGAGAGCGGCTGTGATGAGGATGAGGAGGAGGAAGAGGAGACCAGGGAGGAGGAAGAGTTCGACAGCGACGAGAGCCTGGTGGATTCCGACTCTGACTCAGATGAGAAAGGTGTATTCACAGATGCGTTTATTACAAACTGTTGTCCTTTTGCATTATTGACACACTATTTTCCTGTTTGATACTGTAATATTTTATACTTCAGACTTAGCTTTTAACCTGTTGCTCCTTGTGTCTCAGTCAGCTTACAGGCCGATCTTGCGGACCTGACGTGTGAGATCGAGATCAAGCAGAGACTCATCGATGAGCTGGAGAACAGCCAGCGGCGGCTGATGACGCTGAAGAGCCAGTATGAGGAGAAGCTGATTCTGCTCCAGAACAAGATCAGAGACACACAGCTGGAGAGAGACCGCGTGCTGCACAACCTCAGTGAGCGTCT
>JAUZSZ010000112.1:4873905-4884175 GCA_034780575.1 Labeobarbus marequensis | reverse complement strand
CCTACAAGTCAAATGGCAATGGTGAGGTGAAAAGTTTTTCAGATAGAGTTTCTCTTTGTCAGTATAGCGGTTACCCTCTTAAAGGGATGGTTCCCTAGTTGGAGGTTCTCAAAAATGAAAATTCTGTTTTCATTCTCATGTCATTCCAAACCTGCATGTGAAACACAAAGGAAGGCATTTTAAATAATATTTTGTCTATATGCGTTCACCGAAAAAAAGGTACAAAAACTGTGACTGGGGCAGTAGCTTTTCAAAAGATACTAATATGCACCTTTTAAGGTACCAATTTTTATATGGTAAATAAAGTACAAAGATGCAGCGTTGGGGGTAACACATTACAAGCAATGTGAGTTAAGTAATCAGATTACTTTTTTAAGTAACTAGCAAAGTAACTTTCAAATTTACAAGAAAATATCTGAGTTACTTTTTCAAATACATAATGCAAGTTACTTTGTTTTCCCATTTATTCACAGACAACTCCTACTTCTGGCTGAGGCTTATTAATCTCACTTTTGGTGTAAAAGGGCCTTTATAGTTGCCAAAACTATAAAGTTTTTAACTTCTTTCTTTCTTTCTTTCTTTCTTTCTTTCTTTCTTTCTTTCTTTCTTTCTTTCTTTCTTAATGCATTACTTTTAAAAGTAACTTCCCTGCAAAAGTGTACCTTTTGAAAACATACCACCCCAGTGACAGCTTTTGTACCTTTTTTTCTGAGAGTGTACAATGAAAGTCAATGGGGTCCAAAGCAAAAAATGCAGGTTTGGAACAACATGAAATATATTAACTTCTCACAGCATGCTTTTTCGAATTTATGGATATCGAGGGACATATTAGCCCACTCATTTGTTTACCCCAAAGTAAACATCAAGACAACTCAGCAGAACTGCTTTTATTCTAGAAACACTGTGCCCTCTGTGCATTGGCTCAGTGTAATCATAAGAATTATTCACTTTCTCCATAAACGGCTGTAATGATTTGCGTGGGAGTTCTGGACTGTTTGCAGACAGGAAGTAAACAGGAACAGATTTTTTTTTTTTTTTTTTGTCAATCTATAGAGTTTTCTGTAATGCCTCTCAGTCATGCTAATGAGCAAGCTTTAAGAGACTCTCATTAATATGGGCAGTAGCTAGCTTTGTTTTTTCAGAAAATCTTGTTGATGTAAGCCGTTGAGCGAACACCTGCCACAGGATGCTTTCACCAACCTGCACTCCTTTTGTTTAATTGTGACTGATGACTCAATTTAGGCCTAAGCAGCAAGAGACCAATCAAAGCATGCTGAAAGAAGTTCAGTCTTGCACAGGATTCTAAATTGATTAGCCGTGGAATCCCCCTAAATCAGCACAACATTATCTTCACTATTTTCCTGGAACAGGCTGATTTTGTCACTTTTATCTGTTGTACTTAAAAAGTGTTAAATATGTTACAATGACCCACTTTAATTTTTAATCACCTTTCTGATCATAAACATTAATGCTAATTAATATTAAATGTGTTAAGATGACATATAGTTACATCAAAAATTTTTACATCAGTATGTTATATTTATTCCAACAGTTTTGAGCTTAAATGATCCTTTCTCATCTGTAGATATTACCAATCTGTGAATATATATTGTGCTTTATTTAGATTTTTTTATGTTAATTTGTTTGAATTAAATGAATAAAATTTCAATCACAGGATTATGTTATTTGATAAAATTCTCAACCATTCTAGCCATTTTAGAAGATATAAATGGCATATAATTTGATTTATTTATTTATTTATTTTTTAGCTATAACATTGACAAATGTATCCATTTATATATATTCCATATGTTGGGTAATGCATCATCTCCCTGTATGCATGCTAAACTCATCTCTGTTACAATGTATATGTAAATTTAATGTAAATTAAGCTCATTATACAGTAGATAAGAAACCCACCACAATTTTCCTGATGCAATTAATGTTGCACTATTCCTGCATGAAAAGTAAGTGGTAAACTGAGTTGTTTAAAAAAAAAGAAAGAAAAAAAGGGGGAAAAAAAGCATATTCTTGTATTATTGCGTATTTACATTTTCCTTTGATCATGGCTGCACTAATTTATTTAGCAATGGAAAAGAGCATTATAATTGGGCAAATGCACAGTGAAGTCGATGCACTTTAAGCATTTTAATAAAGCTGATTCAGGTGGCTGGTGGAGGTAGGCTTAAAATCACAGAGATCACAGAAATTATGATGTTCAAATTCAGTTCAGCTTTCATTTTTTGGCACTGTTGGCACTATTACTTAATTTTCATAATTCTTTTAATAAATCAGGAGCTAAAACAATGTTAGACATAGCATGCAAATTCCTAGTGAATTCCCTCCTCAGAGTGTCTGGGTTCTTTCTGTTTTCCAGAACAATCAAAGTGGAAGTATATGACTGGGATCGTGATGGCAGGTAAGCTGATGAATGGTTTTTGATGTGATAACAAAGGAAGAGTTGAAGTGATATTTCGCTTGACTGAATCTGTGAATCTTCTCATGTTTTTAGCCATGATTTCATCGGTGAATTCACGACCAGCTACAGGGAGCTAGCCCGAGGTCAGAGCCAGTTCAACGTATATGAGGTGAGATGTCGACCACACAGAACATATTTTTTTATCTTTAGAGGCCACTTTCTCAGAAACAAGCTTTATTATAGCCACTAATTAAATCATTATATGTCAACAATGGTTTATATATCAAAAACACTGTTAGGGAGATAATAGTTGTATCCTTAGAAAGCAGACTTTCCTTTTTTTACTCAGTGCATAAAATTCAAAATGTGTTATAAGATAAAAATGATATGCAAGTCAAATATTCCAAGCCATGCGGATGCTTTTAATTTTTTAGCTGACACATAAATCACCTATGAAAGCCTCTCTTATACCCTCAAATATTTTCATTCTCAATCTGGGAGACAAAGTAAAAATGTTCTATGCATGAGTCCTGTGTTTTTTTTGTTTTTTTTTTTGTTTGTTTGTTTCTAACTCTAAAATAAGATTCTTTTTATGGATATTTCACACTCCTTCTCCAGCCACCCCCATCCACGTTCAGTGTCGCAGGTGTCCAAAAGTCTCCTCTTTGTTTTTCTCTGGTAATTGCTTGGACGGTACAGTCATCAAAGCCCTTGGGAAGCATGCAAATGGGGATTACTATAAGAGCGTTCCCGGGATTCTGAATTATTACAGTGATTTACCATCTCCTCTCCAAAGGATGGTGTCTAATACCGCAAGCATTCCCAGCACTCCTACCTTCTAATGTGTTGATGCCAACACATCACCAACACATTATAAATTATCTCATGGCAGATGAAGCAGCAATTCAGGTGGCCTGTGAAAATGTTGTTGGGAGCTGTGCATTCAGAGCTGTTAAAACATTTATAGTGTCTCTTTGGGAGGTGGCGAGGCTTAAACAAAAGTGTCAGGTTGGTTTATTGTCCTTGGAATGACTTTTGGTGTTTTATTTAGGGTACATATATTACTGAAGCTAAGAGGTTGTTTTCCCTGGAGCATTTGTTGGAAATTATGTAATTACAGTGTAATAAAGCAGTTATTACAGTGTAATAAAATGTTTTATTACAGCACATGACCTTTTTATACATCAACAAATCTTTAGATTTACATCTTATAAATTTCCACTCTACAATCTCACCTCTCAGGTTTTTGTGAACCTGAAGGGGTGATGGTGTCATGAGTCTACAGTGAACATGTTCAAAAAGTCTTTTTGTGTCCAGATCCTTGCATCCATCTGAGCACAAAGAGTCTATTTGAGCTATTGATTACTTTGTGTTTGGAAATGAATGGAGGATGACCAGGGGTTGCCAGTCCTTTCTTCTGTACTTCACCCCTTACAGCTAAGAGGTCACCTGGATGGTTCTACTTTCATTTGTGTGCTTTTCAGCATCATTATCTGTCTTATTCTTTCTCGTTCTGCCTCTCTCTCTTTTTCATTCCTTCTTCTAGAGACAATAGTCTAGACCAAATCCATCTCCTCAGCTCCAGTTCGTCAATAAAATGGATACCATTAATTCCTTCATGTTTCTTATCAAAATATATGTGGGATGTAATATATAGTTACAAGTCGTTGCTTACATAGTTTGGAAATGAAAGAACCACATAAAGTTAAGAAGGCACGCAACACTATTACTGCTGCTTACACTTCAGTGCTACCGACATAAGTGTAATATATCTCCCTATTTGTATTATATATCATATTATATTAAAGATAACTCTTCATGTTTTTTATTTGGTTGCACCATTTGTTCTTAAAGGAATAGTTCACCCCAAATTAATTTTCTGTCATCATTTATTCATGTTGTTCAGAACCTGTAACTTTCTTTATTCTGTGAAACATACAAAAAAGTATATATCTGTTTGATCAATATAGTGTCAATTCATTGAGGTCCAAAGCAAAATTAACACTAACACATTTCCCCCCACCCAAAAAAAAAAAATATCTTAAATGACAGAAAATGACAACAATTTTTGGTGAACTGTTCATAATGCAAGTTTTAGGTTGGTGCAGTCAGATCTAAAATATACCAAAATATCCAAATGCCACTGATACTTTCTTTAAAAAATGTGATACATTTTAGGGCTGAGAAGTGGGGAATTCAATGTGAAATCACATTTAACTCAGAGCAAGACTTTCATTTTCAGCATTTCCCACATCTTCCGCAGGTGGTGGCATTTTCCAAGGAAATATAATTGGTTTGTTTTTGAGGCACCATCCTGTGAGAGGAAAGGCAGTTTGTTATCTGTTTAATGAATCTAAATCCCACTTCCGCCCAATCTCATCTGTCTGAACTTATTTTGATTTCTGATTTGTTTTCCAATGGCTCTTAGGTGGTGAATCCAAAGAAAAAGATGAAGAAGAAGAAATATGTAAATTCCGGCACGGTGAGTGGTGGCTCAGAGATTAACTTTTGAAACAAATTTCACCACTGTGAGCGTGTATGTGCATGTGTATCAGAGCATACGCTCAAACACGCATGTATGTGCACACAGACAAAGCCTTTAATTACAGCCCTTTCCTGTGTTCAATTATGTGATGGGAAAGGGAACGACATGCACAGTAGCTTTCAAATGTCTTCCCACATTAATGAGTATCCCTTTTACACCCGTGCTAATTAAAACAAGTGGTAAAAACAAGAGAGAGCTTTGCTTGTTTTCCTTTGACGGGTCCTTATAAAGCATTCTGTTTAAGCTCTTGTGCGTGTGGCTCATTGTAATTAACAAATAGTGGAAGCAGACTTTAAAATGGGGAAAATAGCCCAGCCAAGGCACGGGCGTTAAAGCAAATGTCACACTAAACTGAACATCTGTATACATTTATGTGTGTAAGAAAAAGGGAGTGTGGGTGGATAGAGATCATGGAAGTGAATATGAAAGCAGGAATTTGTAGCACTGCAGAGATAATCTGATATGAGCATCATGCTTTGATTGATGGCTGTGCCAAAGTCGCCTTATTGCTCTATATTACGAGATCAGTCTGAGAACGTCGCTTCCCAGAGGGTCCGACACTTCACCCGCATTATTCACTGCCTCATCTGAAACAAGTCGTATTAGGACAATTTCTAACATGACTGAATCGCATCATGTGGCATCATATTTTCGTCTTGATGTTTTGTTGTAGATTCAGTTGTCTCTTTTGATCTGTTTTTGATGCAGGTGACACTGCTGTCATTCTCAGTGGAATCAGAGTCGACTTTCCTCGATTACATCAAAGGAGGGTGAGTAGAGAGACAAGCGCATTTGCACAAGTGCTGTGAATCACACATATTACTGTGCATTGATGCTCTGACAATAGAAGGGTGGGTCACAATTACACACAAACTGATTTCTTGCTGTTACAATGACCAGTGTTATTTTAGTACTGTATTATTTATATTCTATTATAGGATATAGCCTTTTGAATTAGCTTTTGATTTTATATTTGCGGTTTTCATGCTAATGTTAGTGTAAGTTTCAGTAATTCTGTTATGTGCTTTTGTCATTTTCTGTTAGTTTAAACTAACCAAATTAAATATTTTATTTAATTGCCAAGGCAAATTTCCAAGTTTTTTAACATTTATTTTTTTTATCTAATTTATATTTTATTTCAAGTTCATTTCAATTAACCAAAATGATCTTTAATAATTTTATTAATTTTATGGCCGCTGTTATCTTGCGAAAATGACAGTAGTGATCGTGAGCTGGAGCAACAATATAAAAGTCCCTCCCAAACATACCTAATCGCAAACTCACAATAATGACACCACACCATAAAATTAATAAAAAATGCTTGTTGTGGCGGTCAAACCTTGCAGGAAAGAGTTAATGAATTAGTTATAAATACATAATTATATTTAATGTATAATGTATTTTTTAAAACTATTTTTAGTTGTTATGCATACAATAATAAAAAAAACATGTTATGGTTAAACATAAATTTTCCAATATACTGTACAGTAAATTAATACCATATACATTTAGCCTAAGGTCTTGATATGTATTTAAAAGAGATCATTGACATTATGTGTCAACCCCCATTTACATGCATGACCATTTAATGCTTGGAATTTAACATAAAAAATTCAACAAAATCCAAAGATCAACACGACCCTCTTACCCTTGTGTTGTGGTGTAAGGATAAACATCATCTTAGAAAGGAACATCTGAAGGGTTTGTTGATCTGACAATCAGAGCTGTGATCACTACACTGGAGTGTGCAGTGATTGGATGTTTTCTTAAACTAGCATTTAACAAAAAGGACAGAGTCATCTCTTTGCATCCATCTGCTTGAAACTCTCCAAGGCTGTTTGACTGAATGTCACACGTTTCATCAAAATCGGATTTATAGATATACCTCTCAACCTTGGAGATTGTGTGATGAATGTGTTTGAGATTGCAGTGGGTTTTTCTAAGCACTAGCTATGTTATCATTTCACACAGCCAGAATTCTCACCCTTTTTCAACTTTTGCCCTTGAAGAAAGTGTTGCAGCAACAGACCAATTTCAGCATAACTTCTGTTCCATCACATACAGCACATGCATAATAGCTCCAGACAGGCATTTTGAATTTGAATGTATACATTGTTTTTTGCATGTGGTTTAGTACAGCTGTGATTTTGTTAAGTAGATTGTTTTTCCTCATGAATATTTTGTTGATCCTAAAACAAATATAGTCCTCACTTTGCCCCAACCCACTGTAAACCATTAACTACCTTTCAAATCAGAGAGAATTTCAACTCATGTCAGGCTTGTTTCTGCATAATAATATTATGTTGCTTCATGCCCATTTTGCAACACTTTCCAGATGAAAATTCCAATGACTAGCACTACAAGTGTGTTCAGTTTCATGAACGTCCAGATGTATGTGAATCTGGAAATGTTGTATTGCATTGGTTGTTTGGAAATTAAATGTACGACAAATGCACTGAAAGATTATAGGGGATAGTTTACCCAAAAATGTACTCACCATCATGTTGTTCCAAACCTGTATGAATTTATGTCTTCTGTTGAACACAAAAGAAGATATTATGAACAATGTTGGTGACCAAACAGTTGCTGGTAACCATTGACTTATGTAATATTTTGTTCCCTACTTTGGAAGTCAATGGCTACCAGGAACCTTCACTTTTGGGTGAACTATCCCAATTTTCTCACATTTTATTGTAATGTACCACCTGCATTAAACCCTACCCTAAACCTGACTGACAGTGTTAACAAATACAAATGAGAGTTAAAAACACATTTGCTGAAGCAACCATGCCATCTGAGCTTGTTTCTACAAGTTTTTGAACTCTTTCAGCCATATTTTAGGGGGACTCATCCCCAGTACAATGCTGTACCAGATGAGTTACCGAGCAAGTTTACTTACATTAGAAAAGCCATACAGCTGGTAATGCTATGCAACATTTGAGGTGATAACATAGTAGTATATAATCTGCCCTTGTAATCATAATTTGTGTGAAAAGGAATACAAATTGTTGGTGTTGTACTGCCACAAATGTTCATTCTGCTGGAAGCTGTAGTAAATTGTATTGAGTTTTTAGCAAAAAGTAGGTAAGCAAGTTTTTTTCCAATGAGACTATGTTGGGGAATTTATAAGTTAATAACAATGTGTAGTTTAAGGCCCAAACCCAGCTGTGTTCTAATCTTAAACCTGCACTACCCCTAAAATCTGATAGGCTGATTAGTCCTCTTAAAAACCATGTTTAATCATTTAATCATAAACTGATGTGTCCAAAAAAGAACATTCTGTCATCATTTACTTATCCTGATGTCAATTCAAACCTGTATGGTAATGCTTAATGGACCCCCTTTGACAGTCATTGTATGAACGTTCCTTAGGATACCATTCATTCTATAAAAGAAAGAGTCATATGAGATTAGAACGATATGAGGATGAGTAAATGATAACAGTCTTCCTTTTAGGGTGAACTATCCCTTTAAAGAATTATGCATTTGCAAAGTTGTGGAATGCGCAAACACTCTGCTATCTCTACAGTGTAAATCATCCATTTTGACTGACACTAGTACATATTGCACTTTATAATTTTCTCATTTCACACTCATGTGCATTTGCCACACGGTCTAGGCAATGATTTTCTTTTTTATTCACTTCGAAGAGCAGTAAAAATTGTGATTTTTAAAGGAAAGTACTCACCAGATTTTCAAATAAAGATAGACACTGTGTCATAAGTGTGCAGAAATGTGTAAATGTGTTCATCTTCCTTTGTAAAGATTCTGGATTCACAGCTGATGGTCAAGAGATATTTTGTTTCACGTAGCTTGAATTAAGGTAACAATAGATTTCCTGCTGGGGTTTAATATAAGCCACTGCAGTCAAAGACAAATAGTGAAATGACCATGAGCTGAAGAATATAGTGGGGTGGAAGTTTTGAGCCTAATGCAAAGTGACATTTAGGTGAATCCCTGTCAGTTTGGACTGACTGCCCCAGCACGGGCAGCCCTGATAGGGTTAGAGGGTTTACTGCTGTTGGCTTGTGTAAACATCAGGAGACGGCCTGCAGGTTCATGCTCACATGGAGACAACACAATGAAATGTGGAGAAAACAACAGCGTGCGTGGGCGCGTTTGTGTGCGCATGTGTATTCATGGAGCTGCAACATTGTGTTTTAGAGCACACGCAGCATGTAGGATTGCTTAGTGGTCTGACAGACCATAAATTGATTAAGTCCTCCTTTAAATGAAAACAGGAAATTGCCACTTAGAAGTAGAACCCTCTGCGTTATTGACAAATAATACTCTCTAAGTGACTGAGTTGGGAGCAGCAATAGAGATGATGGGTAGGAGACGGAGAGAATTGGAGCACATCACACCCAAGCTGCTCCAGTTTGGTATTAGATCAGCCATGAAAAGAGCCAATCAAATCTAAGGCCTTGCCAAAGCTTGATGAAATGACCACACAGCACTGTGTTTACTTAGAGAAATCAATTAGGGCTCAGATGACATACCGCACACCGTAAAAAAAAAGAATTTTGATAAAAGAAGAATGCATTATTAAAAATTATGTGCACTGCTATTCACTATTGGTCAAAAATGCAGTAAAATCAGACACATTGTGAAGTATTGTTACAATTTAAAACAGCTGTTTTGTGTTTTTAAATATTTTATAATTTTCCTATGAAGCAAACACTGAGTTTTCCAGGTCAGTGTCACCACGATCCTTCTGAAATCATTCTAATAAGCTGTTTTGGTGCTCAAGAAACATTTATTATATTATGTTGAAAACAGTTGTACTTAACATTTTTTTTTTTTTTTTTGTGGAAACCATGTTTTTTCAGGATTCTTTAATGAATAGAAAGGTTAAAATAACAGCTTTTATTTCAAACTGAAGTCTTTTGTAACATCTTTTGTAAGTTATTTTTCATCAATTTAACGTATCCTCGCTGAATAAAAGTACCAATTTAAAGTTTTAAGCTTAAAACGAGAAAACTATTTGCCAGAGAGTAAAGAAAAATACATTTCAGTTGTATTTTTTTGTAAACTAGCCTCAAACTCTCATGCAGATGTACTTTTCATGTAAATGTATCTTGTTTAGAATGTAATGATATTCTTAAAGGGGTCATATGATGTTGCTAAAAAGAACATAATTTTGTGTGTTTGGTGTAATGCAATGTGTTAATGTGGTTTAAAGTTCAAAAAACAAATTATTTTCCACATACTGTACATTATTGTTGCTCTTCTAAGCCCCGCCTTTCTGAAACGCATCGATTTTTACAAAGCTCATCGTTCTGAGAAGCGAGGCGTGCTCTGATTGG
>JAUZSZ010000112.1:4768991-4780236 GCA_034780575.1 Labeobarbus marequensis | reverse complement strand
CTGAACCCTAATGGTGTAAGAAAACCCTTTATATTACGAGTTTCACTGAACAGTAACAAGTTCAGACGTTTCATTAAATGATAAGGTTTACCTGGTAGCGGTTGTCACTCTGATGCTGTTTCCACGTCCATGTCTGTTTTTTAAGAACAGAAGACAGTACAGTCAATACTGAACGTCCACTTTTACTTTCAAATTATATTTTATTGGGACAATTTCATACATGCACTGTTGAACTGCTGTATTACCTCACTGGAATAACACTGTGATCTGTCTCTAGACCAGCACTCATCCATTTGAACTGGGAGACTATGAGTGGTTATATTTTTGCAAGATACCTGTAATCAACAAATGAAATGAATACAATACAATGCTTTCCTGTGTAAAGAATGACAGTTGCTCTATAAAGATTTCTTAGTGTTTCCAATATCTCATTTTGAAACAAATGTTTAGCATACCCTCTGAATGTCCACTGTCTGTTGAACCCTGTTATCAATAAGAGTTGCTTCCTTTGAGTGACTAACAGATGCCTTCTTTAATAGAGCAGTCGGGACCTTTATGAATGTATATAGAGTAGAACATTCATTTGTTATATTTATATTCAACGTCACTGTTGAAAGCGCCATTTAGCTTTTCATAAGAAATCTTAATTTAATGCATTACCACACAATCAGTGCCTGGTTTCTCGATGTTAGAAGGCAGAAGGGCATCTTCTAAGACATTGTCTACTTGCACCAGGGACTTCACAGGCCCACAAGAGCAAGTAAGAGCCAGCAACAGACATGCTAAAAGGAAAAACAGCTTTCAGATTCAAGTTGCTTTTACTTCTTAAACAAAATGAAAATATTAGAGCTTAGTGCACATATATTTTTGTATTTTGTTCTAACCTGTTTCATTCGGTTTGGATTTAAAAAGCAAACACCACTCCCAAAAGAATAAACTAAAGAAAGAATTTTGTTTAAATAGTATTTTCACTTGACAGCTTTCCTGACTGCAGAATGGGAATAGGTTTTATTTAATTTTTTTCTGGTGGTTTATATTATTTTATTTTTTGCTAGTACAACAGAAAACATGATACACATTTGATTTTTTGTGTGTGTTTTTAACAAGATGAGAAACAATTGAGACTTGGTAGTGTTTAATGTTCAGTTATGTTGATGGAAATTTAGAACTATGTAGATTTTCAATCAATCTTGCTCACAGTTGGCCATAATTCAGACATTTAACAAAAAATGTTTGAAGTTGTCATGAAACCACACAAAATCACTTTGCAACTACTTCATTTGGTCACATCAAAATAACTTAATTTGGGAAATTTGAGAAACAGTTTTTAAAAAATGATGTTACTTAGCTATCCTCCTGCACCAATAATAGTAGGACAACACAGGATATGAAATGTGTTTATCAAATCATTTTATAGGGAATTTAACAGAATCCTGCATGCTCACCCAAAATCATCAGCGCGGCAAAGATGGTAATTCCTATCACGCCACTTCCCACTTTTTGCTGTGTGTTGCGCTGCATCAGACAGTTTGGTGAAACCACACAATCACACGCAGCAACAGAGAGATTCTGGAGGACAAACCTGCCCTGTTTATCAGCGATTTTCACAATCAGCGTGTACAGACTGGCATGAACTCTTTTATCTTTCACCAAATGCACTGTGTTACCTAAAAGACAAAGCAAAAAAGGTTTTGCATCAGAGCTTAGTAAATCAGTGATATATATATCACTGTAAAAGTTGTTTCAAAAAGTTGTTTCAACTTAAAATAATTAGTTACCCAGCTGACTTAAAATGTTTTGTTTAGTCAACTTGAAATTTTAAGTTACTCACTGTAAATTTAAGGGACAACTGGAATATTTTAGTTGACTAAACTAAAAATTTTAAGGCAGTGGGGTAACAAATTAGTTTAAGTTGAAACAACTATTTTTTTTATACACATATATGTTTTATGTGTGTGTGTGTGTGTGTGTGTGTGTGTGTGTGTATACATATATATACTATTATTTACCATGACTGGGGTCAAAGCTCCATTGTTCCTTATGATCTCCCATAATTTCAAAACTGAACGGACCGCTGTATGGATCTCCATCAAGGTCATAGGCTGTGATCTCTGTACTTGACTTTTCCTCAGACTGACAGACAGAAACCATGTTCTCCTTTAAAATAGGGACATTGTCATTTTTGTCTTCAATGTGGATCTGAATGGTAGCAGTGCTTGTCATTGGAGGATGGTCATCTGGTGTGAAAAATCAGATAAAAATTGAAAATAATACTTCTATAGGGATAATAACAGTTTTAGTAAACTATGTAGGTTTTGTCTCTCTTCTAGAGCCCAGGAGGCTGGAATAGGCTCCAGCATCTCTGAGACCCTACATAAGACAAGTGGTTTTGAACACGGATGGATGGATGGATAAATGTAGTCATTACAAGCCAAATGCAAAACAGTTATATTGTATTACCCTTCTCTGTCACAAGGACAGTGACTGTGTAAGTTCCATTGGTCACATGACTTGACTCTCTGTCCAAAGACTCTTTTACAAAGATTTCCCCAGTTGTTTTGTCTACTCTGAACCAGCCTGCAGGATCATGTTCAATAGAATACCTGGTGCGGGAGAAAATAAATTGTTTTTTATTAACAAACATACTGTCTGGATTCCCCATATGGAGTGGCAACAAAAGTATTTGGACATGTGACTATATTAGATTAAAAAAATCAAGCATATCGTGGTCATGGCCCATGGTTTGGTATTTTATAGAACACATTACAGGACATATTTTAACTATGGCTTTATTTATTTTGGAGCCAAATGATTCTGATGATTGAACACCTACTCCAGTTTGTGGGGACGTCCCGTGTCAGGATCGACTGCTGTCACTTTGTCTACAAAAGTTCCAACAGCACCATTTTCTTCCAAAATTACTTTTCTTATTGGATCTGGGAAGAATGGAGGGTCATTGGTGTCTTCTACAGTAATGGTAATATTCCTAGAGGACAGTTTTGGTGGATTTCTGATGATTGTCCAAAGCCCATCTGCAGATCTCTCTTTTATCTCACAGGAGAAATATGGCTCTTCGTTCTCTACAAAGATGGTGAGTTTTTGTTCTGCGTTTTCTTCATAGTCTAAAGGCTGGCAAAGAATTGCATAAAAACAATACACACAATATCAGTATAGCAGGTACATTTATTCCATGACTTACAGGCATTTTTACTGAACGTATGTCATAATAGCAAGACTGTGAATTCTAAACGAATGATTTCACCTAATTAGTATAAATTTTAATAAATAGCAAAGACATCTGAAATGTTCATCTAACTTCTGGAACTTCTGGTTTACTCAAAAAATCTAAAAACATTGAAGGGGTCATGAACTGCCTCTGTTTTGTTTTTGTTTGTTTGTTTGTTTTGTGTAGCATTCTCTGAGATCCACTTATAATGTTATCAAGATTTTTACATCAAAAAACATCATAATTTAGAAGTAATTAGCTATTTTCTGTCCTGTTCTTGACCCCCCTCATCAGAACGCTCTGTTTGAATAGGCGTGGCAGATTGTAGACTCAGAAGTAAATGCCCACTGCTGTGATTGGCTAATAGTTGTGTATGTCTGACAGTGTAAATTCCTTATAGATGGACACTGCTATAATTTAGGTCCAAAATGCGTAAATAACTCAATACATATCAAACAATCTGTAAGAAGAAGACAGTGACTGTGTATTGAAAACACCTATTGTTACTTGTATTGAAAACACTCATACTTGTGTAGTGCAACATTACTGTCAGATCCAATATAGTCGGCACAACATCGCCTTTTAGTTTCAATCTTTTTGAAAATCCTGTGTCGGATTGTGCCTTGTTTGAAAACGAATCTATGGTAAGGCGCGGACTGGACATCGGGAGCACCGCGGGATGATTCCCGGTGGCCTGGTGGCTGATTTGGCCTGCTGCCCTGTGTTTTTGTTTTTTGTTTTTTTGTTTTGCTTTCCCAATGCACCAAAGTGATTTTGTCATTTGCTAATAAATTGATAACAAATCATAAATGGGTTAGTCTTGACTGGCAGCGCCACATTTCACGTCTGTTCCGCGCTTCAGTCAAACAGTCGATGTGTGGGACTCGAAGGAGAGAAAGCAGACAGAAGAAGCAGTTAATGTTGAAAAATTACAAACCTGTTCAGGGCTTCAAGTGCATGTTAGTTTCATCTGTAATACACTACTGTAGTTTTGTCTTTATTAACCTAATTGAGTATTAAACTGCTAGCACCTTTTAGGCAATCAGAAACACCCCATTATCACTATCGATTTTAGCAGACAGATATTCACATGGATTTATTGTATAGGACGGGAGGGAGCTAGAGCAGACAACAACACAAAAATATGAGTCAGCCCAAAAATTCAATAGTGTTTTCAGTAGGATTATTAGGATTTTATAATGTACTAATTTTAGCATTTAGGCACTTTAGAAAAATTGTTTTAATGTATGAATTATAGGTTTGTTAAATCTTGGGTATTTAAATCATTTTAAGAGAAATAACAACATTATGTGCAAAAAAAATTGCAATGAGGTGGTCACAGTTCTGTTTATAACAGTAGACCTGCTGGTAGAGAAGTGACAGGTACAAGAAAAAAGGGAGAGACAGAGATACTGCAGAAAATGAAGTAAAGGAAAAGGGAAGTGAAGGTGCTGTTCAAGAGAGAACCTGTAATTTCCACGGCCTCAACTAAAGATTTAGACCATTGGTCTCAAACTCAGTTCCTGGAGGGCCAGAACTCTACACAGTTTATCTCCAGCCCTAATCAAACACACTTGATCCTGCTAATCAAGCTCTTCGGGATCACTTGAAACTTCCAAGCAGGTGAGATTTGGAACTGGTTGGAGATAAACTCTGCAGAGCTGTGGCCCTCCAGGAATTGAGTTTGAGACCACTGATTTAGACCCTTTTATGTGATAGTCATGCAAATAGGCAAATAGGGTTGTCCGTGTTTTGAAATTTGTTGTGGGTGTACGGGATGGCCTGGATGAGTTATTTCCTGGCCTGAAATTTTGTCCCAGCCTGCCCCTGTCCATGCTAAAATGAAGTGAAAAAAGTTCTTACTTACATGGTCTGGATCATTGCAGTTTTTTACGATCGCTATGACAATTTTTCAATTCTTTTAACAATTTTCCTAAACTCCTAACACAGTTAGCACAACATCCTTCTGTGTAGACTATACAATTAACACATTTCTTGTTGCTTTGACACAAAATGCATACAATTAACACAAATTTAAAACACAAGCTCAACCAAGACCAAACAAATGTAATTTTACTGCCAAATTTTCAAATGCTTTCACACAGTATGCCAGAACAGATAACATCATTTTCTAAAACTAACTTATAGGCTAAAGTCAAAGTGAACAGCTGTTGATAATGTGATTGAAACACAAATATGTCCTCTGTATTTTATTCTATTGCTAATGAGAAACAGCTGATTGAAGTTATGCAAATTTATAAATTACAGCTGATTTAGAAAACACACTCATGTGTTGAGGTTCTTTCAATCGCATGACCATATGATATACAATAAAAAAGGACCTCTTTGGGCTGATCTTGTGTGGAAAAGTGCACTCCTGCATAACTGTGAGATTTTAGAAGATCTGTACTAAAGACTGGTGCCAGAGAAAGGAGACAGGTGGGAGACCACTTGCCAATATATGTGATCACATGGAACAATGTGGCATTCTCTCATTCCCAGTGCAGTCAGAACCTGGTTTGACACCCATTCGAGAATGATGTCTCTTTTCCTTGCCCCTTACTCCCCTTTCCTCAACCTCATTGAGGAGTTTTCCTGAGCCTGGAGATGGAAGGTTTTTGACCATCATCCACAGTACCAAATGTCCCTCCAGGATGCAATGGATACTGAATGCCAAGACATCACAGCTGAACAATTCCAGTAAGGGATAAGGCATACCAAAAGATTCTTCCCAAGATGCCTTGCCAGAGAAGATATCAGGTGTATTATTTTAATTTGAAAATTAGTGTTGGAGTTTAGTTTGCAATGTGTGATTTTGAGCATGAAATTAACTGTTTTGCCAATTGTGTTTTGTAGGTGTGTTGGTGTGTTAAGAGTTTAGGAAAATTGTTAGAAGTATTGAAAAAAATGTCATAGCGATCGTAAAAAACTGTAAATATCCATTAAAAATAAGGTTCATTGACTCTTTCCTAACACTGGGATCAGAAGGAAGGTAACACAAACACTGTTTTTCCATAGCTTGCCACTACAGAGCGTCTTGTTGTCTTCAGAGCATTTTTATAGTTTGGTTTCAGCGTAGACCTGTGCAATCGCTCTCTCATAAACACTACATGTGCGACTCGATGGGCGGGGCTTAACAGGCAGTGATGTAGAAGCAGACGCTGATCTAAAGCTGCGTAGGCGGTGCTTACAATGACCTCTTTTGGTTTCGCAGTTCATGACTAGTAGCGTGTTTACCCACCATGCAAAGCATGCAAATATGTGGGGCCCTGTGAGTCCAGGGGGATCCCTGCGATTTCTCCCGAGGGGGGCCCAGCCAATCAGATTAACGTGCTCATTACCGTGTCCCTATATAACTAGGACGTATTCAGTGAACACCGTGTCTGTACGCTATGCGTGTACACTATGTGTGATCTTCCCCTCTCTAGCAGTAGCAGCATGTTTCATTTTAATTTTACAATCCGAGCATTTAGCAGAAGCAAGTCTACTTTCTCTGCAGCAGCCAAAACCAAATCTATCTGAAAAGTGACTGAAATTTGTCTGTTTTGTGTAATCTGTGGTCAAGACAAAAACAAGGCGAAGAGAATAAGATGCATGATGCCCAACGAGCAACTGTAGTGCATTTTACCACATCTTACCCTACTAATGACCTATAAATGAGTCAATATCCCTGAATAATTTATTTCTGCTTTGTAATGCGATTAGTGAACATAGCATGACATTTACAGAATAGACGCCTGGAGTGTGCTAACATACCTTAACCACTGTGAGGATTCCATCATTAGTGTCTGGATCAGTGTGGATGGCAAAGTGGCCACCTTTATCCCCCTGGATGGAGTATCTGACCCTCCATGCAGCAGTGAGACGTGTGTCAGCATCAGCTGTATGTATTTTGAGAGGTGATGTACCATTTGTGTCTTCCAACACATTAGCTGAGCCCTAGTAAAGTGGGAAAATGTAAAAACAGTTTTGGTAACATTTGATAATATATTTGGAAGAATGTTGGTAAACAAACAGCTGCTGGTAGCCATTGACATTAACTGCATGGAAAAAATATATATACATATCAATGGAAGTCAGTGACTATGCAACTGTTTGATTAAAAGCATTCTTCAAAAACAGAAGAAAGAAAGTCAAGCAGGTTTTCAACAACATGAGGGTGAATAAACGATGACAGAATTTTATTTTATTAATTTATTATTTTTTTTTTGGGTGAAATATCCCCTTAACACTAACCGTTTGCCCAGTGATAACTGGCAAATGATTGTTGCCATCCTGAAGGTTGACAATTATGGTCGCTGTGCTTGACAGCTTTACAACTCCACGGTCCTTTGCTTCAACTGTTATAGAGTATTTATTAGCCACCTGAAAAGAAAATCGGTTAGACTCTTCATATACATACTCTAAAAATTCACACGCAAACTTTAAATGACCTAGTAAATGTCAAGATATTTTAAAGACATGTTTTCACATGTTACATGAACAGTGAAACTGGACTGTGATGCATGTTTGTCTGTCAGGCACAAACATGATAGCTCATGTCTTTTTGCTGCAATATCTCAATCCTAGCATGACACACTGACTTTAAAGGCATGCATATGCTATAGGCTATAGTATGTCATGCACTGTGCAAGTAACAACAAAGTAATTATTTCTGTACTTGAAAATTATGCATTCCCTGGCTTTTATTTTACCTCATAATCAAAGCATCCTTTGAAAGATATTGCACCACTTTCTTGGATGTAGAATTCCACATTTTTAGTTGTTGGAGTGACAGAAATGATTTTGTAATCAATGGTGGAATTCGGAGTTCCTGGTGCGTCCTTATCAATTGCTAAAACACCTACAATAAAACCACCTGCAAACAGATAATATAAAGAACGTGACTTCATTTCTTTAAGGAATATTTATTTTGAAAATTTAAATCTATTATTTGCTCATCGTCATGTTGTTCCATATAATTTTTTTTCAAAATGAGAAAATCTACTTTACTAGTCACTCTTTTCCATACGATTACAGTAAATAGGAACTAATTATGCTTCAAAAGCACTTTCCTGTATCTCAAACAGTAGTACAAGCAACAATAAGGTCATGGATTTAAGGATTTTTATAACCATTAACTGCTGCTACTGAATCAATGAAGCAGAAATTTGAAGTGAATCAAGCAATTAAAAGATCCGAAGCAGTAAAATCAGACACTGTTAGTTATTTTTGGGATGTCATGATTTTCAATGAATAACAAATTAAAGTTTTGTCACACAAAGATTGTATGGCATCAGAAAAACCTGAAATATAGCACACAAGTCATAAGGACCACCTTCATATTACTTTCATGTGCACTTTTTAAAAAACCATTTATTGTAATTGTATGGAAAAAAAGCAACCAGTTTGTTTAAACTGTTGTGTAAAGTAATTTGTATGGATTTGAAATTACATAAATGTGAGTGAGTAATACATTTTTTTCTTTAAAATCTCAGTGAAGTAAACATATCACATATTTGCCATTACTAATTCATATTTTGAGGGCTTATAAATAAAGCTTATTCATAAAAGCAACATTTCTTTTTATAGTGTTTCTTCAACAAACCTTTTCATGAAGGTTAATATAATTTTAAAAAATAATAATCATTTTCAGATAACTTTAATGAATAGACTTATACTCATAATCTTAAAATACTGTATGTAAATCAATAATAATTGTCATCATTTATGCAATTTTGGTGGTACAGAACAAATCTATTTCAGTAACTGTTTTGTGAAATTTACATCAAATATTACTATTGTCCCATATAAGATATAATGTTTAAAAACAGAATTGAATATTTTTATTGAGTGTAATTTCTGATAAAGCTGTAATTTTGTCAGATTATGCAAAAAAATATAATATAATGTGTGCATTTATGATGCTATAAAATTCAGCTGTTTAGAAACTAATTTCCACCACTAAGCCACTAATTCACTAAGCCAGAAACATTACATTTTCCAGCTCTTATAGGAAAAATAAGGTGGATAGGATTTACATATTAATTTCCAGTAAATCAAACCTGAAATACACCTAATGGTTGATGAAAATTCAACAGTTCGGCAATGATACTGACCTTGTTTTGCTGCTTCGTTTACAGTGATATCATAAACCCTCCTCTGGAATACCGGCGGGTTGTCGTTGATGTCCAGTATGTTGACCTCCATGCCTAATTGTGTATCTATGGCCAAGTTGGACTTATTTCTTGCTTGGAAGGTCAGCTTTGAAAGGATGATGAAATTAGTTCCAACCTATGCCCTTAATATTACTTACTTAATCCTCTTCATCCCAAATGAGACATAAGGCCTTAATATTACCTATATCTACTAAAAAATTGATAACTGATTCCACTCACCATCAGAACGCTGTACTGCTCATAGTCGACTTTCCGATGGACTTTAATGACCCCTGTGAGCGGATCAATAGACAGGACACCCTTTGGGTCTTCATCCACACCTTTTCCTTTTAAACTGAACTCCACTAAATAGCTACGGTCCAGTTTAATCTAGAATTTGGGCAAAGAAATTTTGTAAGGATGGCATGTTTTACAACATCATGGCACCTTGTTTGCGATATTTGATCATTTTGATCAAATTTTTGCAACAATGTAGAATTTGTTACTCTATTTTTTGATCATTTTACCTCAATAAAAGTATAAATTTATAAAAAGAAAGAAAGAAAGAAACAAAGAAAAAAAAAAGCACAAAGTAAATTTATACTTAATAAATAAATTTGTCTTTCTGTCATTCCAATTCAGCATCTTCTGGTTTGTGCACTGTAAAAAAAAAAGTTGAGCCAACTTAAAATTTTAAGGCAATCAGCTTCAGCAGATTTTTGTGTTTTCTCAACTTGTTGTTTTAAGTTTAGACAACAAAAAGTTGAGAATCTCCTACAAATATTAGCTGAGAGAACTCAAAAATATGCTGAACCTGGTTGCCTTAAAATTTTAAGTTGGCTTTTAAGTTTTAAGTCAATTTGTTTTTTACAGTGTGGCTAATTTATTTCAAATTTACATACATGCATTTGAAGGGAGTTTTAATTAAGAATTTTGCCCAACCAAGCCAGCAACAAACCCAGATGTTTAACCAAAATGATATACCACTCCAATCAAATTGTTTTTCATTATTTCATTATTTAATACCTGCAATGCATCATTTGAGAGAAATGATATTTACCTGCCCCAATTCGTAAGGGAAAGGCCCCGGGTGTTCCTCCACAATGTTAAACGAGTCTATAATCCAGGATCTTTTATGGCGTCTGAGAGGCTCTGTGCTGCACAGACAGATCATTCCCTTTCAACAGAAACCGTGTGTGTTATTTACTGTATGGCTTTAAACATGTTACACGAATTAAGAGCAGAAAAAACCTAAAGCTAAGAGAAAAGTTTCAAATGCATCTCACCTAGATGATGTGAACATTATGCAACAGCTTTGCTTGACCACTAAAAATGCCATTCAGTCATTAACATTCGGGTCATTTTTAGTCATTTCTGCCATGAAGGCAAAGTCAAAGGGTATATTTTTTGCCTGCTTTTTGAGACATTTTGAACTTGCAATGTATGTGTACCTGAGAGAATTCAAAGTTGTGAAAGAGGTTTGGGAAAGGCTATATACTAGACCCTCCTTTGTTGCTGTTTTTCTCAACTGACCCCCAGAAAAGAACTCGATAGGCACTCATGTTACAGGAATACACTTATAAAAGCACAGACTTTCATAAAATGTCTAATAATAATAATAATAATAATAATATTAATAATTATAGTATTATTCAATTGCTAATAATTATATTATGAATTCTACTGCACAGATTATGTTTGAAGTCCCAATAATCACAATATCAGAACAAATACAGAGAAATCAACAATGAATCAGTTGTTTTGACTAAATTTAGTTGCATTTTAATTGTATTTCTTTTTCCCGAAAAAAAAAAAAAAAAAAAAAAATCTGTATTAGTGAATTAGGTAATGTAGAAATGATTTCGAATTAGGTTAAGGTAGA
>JAUZSZ010000112.1:4414087-4424193 GCA_034780575.1 Labeobarbus marequensis | reverse complement strand
CTTTTGTGGCCAGCGGTTTAGACATTAATGGCTGTGTGTTGAGTTATTTTGAGGGGACAGCAAATTTACACTGTTATTCAAGCTGTACACTCACTACTTTACATTGTAGCAAAGTGTAATTTCTTCAGTGTTGTCACATGAAAGGGTATAATAAAATATTTACAAAAATGCGAGGGGTGTACTCACTTCTGTAAGATACTGTATGTCCACAGAGCTGCCCTGCAGTCACGCAGAGGCATTCCCAAAGTGTTTGTGCTCTGGAAAGCATCAACATTTTCTATTTTCAACTTGTTTTTGCAGTGCTGAGCAATGTAGCCAATCACAGATATATCTGCTGACCTCTTGAAATCAATGGCCAATTAGAGACATTTAAGTCAGAAATCTTTCACTACTGAACACGTCAGAGTTTTTGTCCAGTGCAGCTCTGCACTGAGCACACTTGAGAATCATCTCATAACAAAGTGCAGATGGGATGTAAATAAGAGATATGTTGTGTAGTGTGGAGAGATTCTGTTTCAAGAAAGACATTTGCATATCCTGGATTTAAAAATAGGAATGACTGACATAGTGGTAACCACAGCAATAGCTGGGACAAAAATAGATGTGAAAATAGATGTGCATTAAGGCTAGAGCAGCTTCAGTGATTTCACCCTCAGTGAGGATTGGCCTGGTCAAACCTCCACAGAAAGTGTGCATCCTGAGCGAGATCCAGTTCACAGACTAAAAACATGTGCAAACTTTATTGAGATTGGGCCATATCAATGAGTAATTTCATTTCCAAAGTTCAGGAAAGAATGGTATGCAATTTATGACTCTCTTGAATATAGTCCAACAATTGATTGGGTTTATTTGTTTTTTATTTATTTATTCACATGTCTTAAAAAATGAATGGTCATCAACAGACACTTATAAGGAGAATCAGAACCATTCAAATCAGCAGTTAAGGACAATCCAGTTTATTAAACACTGGCAACCTCTTTATGTTATTCTGGACTGTGCTGTTATTATTAACTGCTTTGATGCCACTCAGTAAGCTAGGACTTTGTTTTGATGCTTGTATCCGTAAAGACATTTTTGTGAACTTTTGTGCACATCAGTTCAATGAGTCTAATGGTTAGAGAGTCAGCCTTGTGACACAATTTTTATGAAATTAATGCCAGAAATAGGATTGATAGAGTAACAGGGATGACAGGATACATATTATTCAGCACTCTGCACATATTTGTTTACATTACTGTAAAGTTTTGCCATTTCAAATAGCATTATATTGTTTTGCACTTACTTGGCATAGTTGTATAACAATAGTAAACAGTTAATTTTTCAGTTAAAGTCACATCATTGTTTATTTAGCACATTACATTTCTAAAAGATCTAATGTTTTAAAGGGTTAGTTCACCCAAAAAATTAAAATTCTGTCATTAATTACTCACCCTCATGCCGTTCCAAACAAGGAAGACCTTCGTTCATCTTCGGAACACAAATTAAGATATTTTTGATGGAATCTGAGAGCTCTCTGACCCTCCATAGGCAGCAAGGATATTACCACAATCAGCCCAGAGAAACGTAGCAATGACACTGGTAAAATAGTCCATGTGACTTCAGGGGTTCAACCATAATTTTACGAAGATACGAGAATATTTTTGTGCGCATGAGTTATGAAAAAAGTGTTTTACTGAGACTGATCATCCTATCATAGTCATTAACAACAACAATAGTAATAACAATACCAACGATACTAACTAAAAATGTAACTGATGCTCATATGCTACTAAATGATATAGGCATATCTTTAAAATGTTTGAATTTTACAGACAATCTTTAAAAACAGAGTGAAACCTAATCAGTAGGTGTGTTCGATTTGAAGCAGCGCTGCGCAGAATGATCAGTGTATGACATCAAAGTACCGCAAGAGCAATAAGAGAGCAGATGGATCCTTATGCTTTCGAATCGCTCTCGCGGTACTTTGATTATCATACATTGATCATTCTGCTCAGCGCTGCTTCAAGTCAAACACACCTTATGTCATCCCTGTTACCCACATGTCAAATATGGAATGCCAATCCTACCATAAGTAGAAATAAATAAATAAATAAATAAATGTACAAAGAAATGTAAAAAAGCAAAAATAAATATATAAATATACAAATATACAAAGAAAAGTAAAAAGCAAAAATAATTATGTATAATTTTATTTCCTTATGTATTTTTTCTTTTTTTATTTATACATTTATTTATTTCCATTTATTTTATTTATTTTCACATTTCTGTATTTATTTCTACATTTCTTTGTCCGTAGGATAATGAGGAGGGGGAATAATTACCTCAGGAATAGCAATCGAGCCAGAGTAGTCGAGGGGTAAGCTTTAAGGCCACAGTGACACCTTGTGGTGCCCAAATGAAGTGCAAGAAGTGTAGCCTACATGACGTGCCTGTTGATGGTGTGAGATGAATGACTTAGATGGGCAATATGGCCAAAATCTTATATCGTGGTAATTATTTCAGTTTCACGTGGGGGGTTGCTACGGCCGAGAAGCGTGCAATCTGTGATCACGTGCATTTGCTGAAGCTCGTGAAAGCATGCAATCGCTCTCTTATGCGCACTGTTTTTTTTAGGTTTCACTTTCAACGCATACAACGCATATTTCCAAGATTCGGAGCAGAAGGAGGTATCAGTTACAGTAGAAGATCTGTCGCCTCGCACCACTTCCCGTGTGGACAGTCACCGCATCAACTGATTATAATGGGTTCTCTTGGTGTAGACACAGCTTTAGATACGGATTAATCACACGTGTTAGGCTGGAACTATCCAGAATTAGGTCAAACAAAAGGTGTCCATGGGAACGGAGCTAGTGAAACACACACACCATGTATTGAACATACAAGCATCATGCTCATCCAAACAGCACCTGTCGTGTGCCCTTAGCTTTTTGAGCTACTGCATTTTTTTAATGTAACCAAAAACCAAAACCAACATTGACAGCATCAGAAACAAACTCGCAAACTGATGTCCAGGGGAATTTTTTTAAACCGTATTAAATGTATGCATCATGAATATGGAATGCCACTGTCACAGTTTTGGTCTGTTTTGGTTTGTTTTCCCCGTGTTGGTTCCTGAGTTTCCTTATATGTTTTTTTTTCCTTTCTTGTTTAGTTAACCCTCTGGGGTTGACAAACGCATTGGCGCGTTTTGGTGCATTTTTTTTAAAGCCCCTAAAATAACTTAAATTACTCTGTAAGTTTTAATCATACAGATGTAATACATCAATCAAATCTGTAAAGGATCTACTTTTATTTGTATACACATATAATAACAACAAAACTTTGTGATTTTATAAAATAAAGAAAACAAACATGGTGTGCTCTCTGTCTTCTCTGTTTCCGCAAACTGCTTTTAGAAACGCGTCACTAAAATGAACTGTAGCTCAGCGAATACTCAACACACAGACATGGGAGTTATATCTATAGAAAGCTCTAAGTGTCTACTTTTAAATGAAGTAAATTATCGAAAACAAATATTCTGTGATAAAGTAATCTGTATGAAACCAACACTATGTTCAGTCTTTCCCATTTAACTCATTATCTCTAATGTAATCCCGCACCCTCGCGTCTCGCGCCGTTCATATGTAAATATCCACGTGAGACACGGTGCAAGTGTAAACGCCCAGCATAAACAAAGCATGAGGAAATCGTTCATCAAGGCTACTGTTTGTTTCTGGAAGAAGACACACTGAGTAAAGACAGGATTTCCCTCAAAAGGAGAACAAGATGTCATCCAGTAGAGGAGATCAATCTGATGAGTAAGTAATGTTTCTTTTTTGCATTAGTTAACGTGTTATTGTGAAATAAACTTGAACATATTTACTAGTTGGGTTGTTCCCAAACTACAACATGATGAATGCTACGCATTTAAGAATGTTTAGACTATGGTTATTATTAATACTCTGTTCGCTAACAGATTTTAATAGCGTGCTAAACAATAATAATTAGTTTCTCAGAAATAAAATATCTCAAGGGCCCGAAAATCACCTCAGACCCCAGAGGATTAATTGATTATTCCTCGTTTAGATTCACTGATTAATCCCCCTGCACCTGTGTTTTGGTAATTATCAAAACTGTTTGGGAATGATATACCCATGCCACCATAATTACAAATCCCTGCCTATTGTGGAAGAGCACAGCTAGGACGAGAGAACAGATGCACCAGGAGTGGCGTCCAAGTCAAGATTTTAGAACCTGATGAACGTAAGTGGAGTGGACCATCCCACAGTGTTGCAAATGCTGTATAAAGAAACACCGGACAGAAAGTCGTTGGAGGCTGCTGTACTTCTAGTAGAGTGAGCCCTGAACCCCAATGGAGAGTGAAGATCAGATGACTCATAGGCTACTGAAATAGCATGCACTATCCACCTGCTTAGGGTCTGCTTGGTCACAGGGAGACCTTTCTTAGGAGGACCATAGCAGACAAATATCTGATCTGACTTTCTCCACAGGGCAGCTCTGTGGATGTATGTGTCTAATGCTCACACTGGGCACATATTCCATGTTTCCTGCAGTCCAACAACAGTTCAGCAAAATCTTCAGTGGTTGTTTTTTAAAGTTTCCTCATAACGACTGTAGCGACATGGTCACCACTAAACAGATTACTCCTAGATTAACTGTGTCCATTGTGAAAGACTGAAAGTAGTGGAAAGCTACAATATCGAGTCTAGCAAAAATGCAGACAATTTTGCAACAGCAAAAGGCAAAGTAGAGCAAAACAAAAGTGTTCTAACCTCCATCTAGACTGCAAGAAAGAAGGTATCTCTTGCTAGTGGACCGTTCAAAGTGGGGAGCGGGCCGATCGATCAGAGCGCTGGCCTGCCGTGTCTGGGCCTGGGTCCTTCCACTGTATCTGAACTTTGAACCCATCACCAGAAAGCCCTTTGGTGGTGGCTCAGGAGACACTAGCCTAAAACAGACCAATAGAGGAAAATGTTATTGTTTTACTGATATTAACATCATTAATTATCTGCATCAGAAGGTATTGAAAAGATAATCCCTTGTATTAATAAAAAGCTATGCAGTGGTTGATAGATAATTGTCTCAAGTCAAAATAGCCCAACACCAAGTCTCTATGGTATTCTGGTCTTTATAATAACATACCTGGAGCAATAGAGGATATGCAAACAAAGGCCCTCATTCTGAGATTCTTTATCAATATTAGTCATTCCTAAACTTTCTCATATATTTAAAAAAGGCAGTGTAACTATCAAGACATAGCCACACGAGACTATGTTCTCCATTGATGCCATTTAAATTTCATGCAAATGTGGGAGACCGGAAACAAAACATATTCAATAGTGTGACAGCTTCAGGCATTGGGAGGTCAAACACAAATGACTGAAATTCATAAAAGCTAAATTCATAGGACAATGGTGACCCAAGGTTTGTCACTAAGAAATGTGAAGTAAAATAATGGCTGCCACATTAACATGAACATGACAACAATGTTGATAACAATATTATATAAATCAAATTAGTCCAGCTAGTTTACCTGAAAAAGGTGTGGTGTTCAATGCAAACCTTCCATAGCCTCTTGGCAGATCTGTGATTAGAAAGCTTGAAGCCAATGGTGCTCTCAAATTGTTCATACTGTGTAAAAGAAGGGGTAAAAACAAATCAGGTATATCCCTGTCAATATCTGGTCACTTTTGTCTGTTATGTGTGGTGACAGAGTCCTGACACCCATGTTTTTGTATTTTGTGTCTGGTTGAGCACACAGATCGATACTCTCCTTTTCCTTTTGTGTTGGAGTGTAGGGTATGGATCCTGACATTTCTGTCTGCATTCATATCATTTTTGGTGTGAACACTTTGCTTCTGTCATGTTTGTTCCTATTTACCATATGCTCTTCTATCTCATGTCTTGTCCCAGCCCTCTTGTTATCTTGTTCATTGTTCATTTGCCCCACCTGCTCTCCCTTAATATTCTTTTAATTTGCTGTCCTATTTAACCTCCCTATCTTCTGTGTGAGTTCTTGTATAACTGTGAGTGCCTTATGCTGGAGACACACTGCACAATTTTAGCCCCAATCACATAGTGTGTATTATCAAAGACACAACCTGAGAGAAGCACACTAAATATCTGGACCTGTTGGCGACTCCGAGTCCCGCAGTGTAAAATATGATTTGACTGAAGATGACACTGGCGATGACCAATGTTCCCTCTAATTTTTTTTTTCTTGCTGAGCAAAACTTTTCTCTTTTGGGTGGACATTTCGGCCACCTGAGCAAAGACATTATTAACACCAAACCTGTACAGCGTGTGCGCACACACACACACAAAAAGTGTGTAACTTTTAACTTGAATGTGCTATTTATATTTGATTTGACCATTGATGTAACTAAATGATGCACATTTTAGGTTACCTGAGAAAACTTTTTTACAGTGCAGTTTCACAACAAGAAATTCTATTAAAAATTACGCAGAACAGTTTGATTCTTTATAATAATATTATAGGCCTACAACAACATAATATAATATAATATAATATAACATAATATAATATAATATAATACAAAACAAATAATTTTTGAGGTCAATTATTAGGTTTATATAATATTATATAACAATATACTGTAATATAATATAAACTGAAACTATAATATAATACAAGTTGAAGCATTTAAACTGACAGAATAGAATAGAATAGAATAGAATAAAATGGAATACAAAGCATTTAAAACCAGGCGTGAGTCAGTCGACAGCGAATGTTATCCAGAGGGCTTGACAAGAGGGGAATCCAGAAACATTAGCAATAGTCCAAGTGACGCACAAACAGAGTCAGAATGGCGAGACAATGGTAGATCCAGCAAACACAGGCTAGAAAACCAGAAACAGGTTCCGTATCACAGCTAAAACTAGGAAAGTTCTAAACAGAAACACAGAATGGCTCGGTGAGGCAGCAAACACTAGGAGAGTGCTATACGCCGAACAATACTCAACGATCTGAACAAGGAAGTCCATGGTTTATGTAGGGTGTGTGATTGTGTGATAGTTTTCAGGTGTGAGCGTGTGATTAGTGAAATGGCTGCTGGGAAATGTAGTCCGAGGTAATGTGAAACAGTCTGTGAATCCGGTCTAACTGGAAGAAATCCAGTCTCACAGAAAAACTCCTGCATCACTTCTTGCATGTGTTTGGTTGTGAATGTAGTTTGTTTGTAGGCCAGATTAAGTTTTCAGTGATTCTTCCTATTGAAAAGTTGTGTAATGTGTGACCCCCTGCCCCTGTCGTGCAGTGTGCACAAGACAGCAACTAGTTGGTACCCCAGACAGATTTGTAGTTTGAAAATCGTAAAGTGTGTGAAGTCATAGTTCACTGACAAGCTACGCAATATCACATTCATTACCGGCGATGTATCGCCTGCAATTATGAATGCGATATTGCATACTTGTCAGTGAACTACCTCTCTGTGTAGTAAATGCCGCTCCATCTGAAAGCACGTTAAGGAGATTTACTACAAATCACAGAACCGGCTTTACTGACGAGATTCACTTTATCATCACACTTGATTATTTGCACAGCCTTATTATGTACTTAATAAAAATACCCTGCAATTGTATTTTTAATTTACTAAACTAGTATAGTAAAGTCTGCTAAATTGGAATAACTAATGTTGTCATTAATGAACTTTAATTGTGCAGAAGTAATTCTGAAGTCCAACTAAACATATACTGAAGCATATTTGATTTTGTAAAAGTGGAACTATTGCAAGTACACTTTAAGGGTGCTTTCACACTTGGTTCGATTACCTGGTCTGAACCCGAGTTTGATTGCTCCCCCCTCCCCCACTGGACTGCATTTCTATTATTTTATTTGGGTCCCTCCACCCCATTGCTTAGTAACAATGGCACAGGAGAAGGCGGCAAAATGCATAACATTACTCTCTTCACTTTCAGATATTTGTTTTTGAAACATTGGTTTTGTTTCCAAAGCTTCAGTACATAACGGTCATCCTGTTTCTACCAAGTCTCAGTTAGACAAAAAAAGTCAAACTTATGGTCAGACAGCAGGTCATGCACCAGGGGTCCTTTATTGGAGAGTGATCGTATGTTGAGTAATCCAAAGGAGAGATTATGTTTACCAGTATCGTTGTCAACCGATCTGGCCAGGTTGGTTAGTACACCATGGTCAACTGTCAGTGTGAACCTGCTTGCTGGACGTGGATTGAACGACCAGAATGACCATATTGAGCACAATTCATCGAAGGTGTAGCCCCGACGAGACCCACGATGAGTGTATTTCTGACGTGGCTGATATACAATGTCTGGATGAAGATGTAAAACTGATGAAAGTTCAAAGAGACGGGAGTGGATATGTAAGAGTTCCGCCGCAGAGTACTGAAGACTCGACACCACAGGGTGATATATTGCAGAGAGGATGACCCAGATGCAATTAATCCATACAAACAGATCAAAGATCTTCATGGTTGTTTCCCACGCAAGAAGGCACCTCGAGTGGAAAATCAGAGGTTAATAACCGGCAGACAAACCGGCAGCTGCGGGAAACATCACGCAGGTCAGCTGAGAGTAGCGACCGATGTAATGGTCCAATCTCACCGTAGTGAGCGTAGATACACAGGCAGATAACAGATAAATAATAGCTTATAGAACAGCTTAAAAAGGTGTAGAACTACTACTAAAATTAAAATTCCCCATAGAGCAGCAGCAGCCAGTAGCCCCAGCGTTCACTCCGGAAGTGGATCATGTTATGTTATGTACTGAAGTTATGTATTGAAGCCTTGGAAACAAAACCAAATGGTTCAAAAACATAAATTTATAAAAATGAAAACAGCAGCATTTTTCTCTTTTCTCTTGCACCATCGTTACTAAGCAACGGGGCAAACAGCTGTTGGCTTGATGACGTGAACAAACCGCGGTTCGGACCCAAATAAAAAAATATGAACGCAGTCCAAGGGGGGCAGGGGGAGGGGGAGCAATCAAACTCGGGTTTAGACCAGGCAAGTGAACCAAGAATGAAAAAAGTGAAAGAAAAAGTGAAAGTGACGTGGCCAAGTATGGCAACCCATACTCGGAATTAGTGCTCTGCATTTAACCCATGCAAAGTGCACACACACAGCAGTGAACACACACACACGGAGCAGTGGGCAGCCAATTCTGCGGCGCCCGGGGAGCAGTTGGGGGTTCGGTGCTTTGCTCAAGGGTATTAAAGGTGGAAGAAAGCTCTGGTTATTCACTCCCCCCACAACAATTCCTGCTGGACCTGAGACTCTCTAACCATTAGGCCACGACTTCCCCTCAAAAAAAGCACCCTAAATCTTAAAAGAATCCTCAAAAACCCTCTAAAGAAAGCACCCTATTCGACACTATTCGACCGATATTACTCAAAATCATACAATCCTCATCAATAGTTACATTAAAACATTAGGCTTAAACACAAGTAAAATAATTGTACTCCAAATAAAGTTTAATTGCAATTTTTATATCAGTAAGTTCTGAGCAGTGTTACTGTAATTAAATTACTTATCCACTGTAAAAGTAAAGGGATTATTGTTCATTTTAAGGTAATGTAATTAGTTACTTATAAAGTACTTGAGTTACATACTGTAAATAATTTCAGCAGTTCTAAAATCAATATTGAACTTGAAATCTAAATTTATCATTGAATGCAACCTCTTTAACCATTTGCGCACTGGTGCTTTCACTTGCAGTTATTCCTGATAACAGAGAAAAGAACCTATAATACTCACCAAGACTAAAATCAGTCAAATCTGTAAAGGGTCTACTTTTATTTGTGTACACTGACAATAACAACAAAACATTGTGCTTTTTTAAAATGAAAAAAACACACCGGGTGTGCTTTCTCCCATCTCTGTCTCTGTGAACTTCTTTCTGAAACATGTCTGAAACCGAATACTTGACACACAGACGTGAGAAATATGTCTATAGAAAACTTGTACTTTTAAATGAACCAATTCAAATCGAAAACTAATATTCTGTGATTATGTAAGCCGTATGAAACTAATTTTAATTAAAACAATAAGTAAACAATAAATAAACAATAATATCCTGGCCAGAGGAGAACTGGCCCCCTGACTGAGCCTGGT
>JAUZSZ010000112.1:4205135-4216642 GCA_034780575.1 Labeobarbus marequensis | reverse complement strand
CTTTCCCTGGGAATCGAACCCATGATCTTGGCGTTGCTAGCGCCATGCTCTACTGTTTGAGCTACAGGAAAGCTGTTACGTGAAATTATATTTCAGTGCATTAAGTGAAAACATTTATTGGGATTTATTTTCAAGCGGCACATTGTGAACAAAGGATGCTGTACATGTTAAGATCAGACCTGCCTGTTTAATTAAGGCTGGAATCAGTGTTATTTTAATATTATTTGTATGCTATTATAGTATTTATCAGTATTTTAACTGATAAAATAGCTTTAAATAACTTAAACCTAATTTACTTTAGTTAGTTGCCAAGGCAACATTTAGTTACAAATACCTAAAGTAATATCGAAAAATAGCTTTGATTTTTATATTTTCATTCACTTTAATTTTATTTTGTTTTTGTTTTGTGTTTTTTTCCCCCCCATTGATTTTATTTAATTCTTCTATATCGGTTGTCATTTTGTTCATTTGAAATTTCAGAAACTGAAACTCATTTTATTTCAGTTAGTTGCTAAGGCAGCATTTCTAAATTTTATTTAAGTTTTTCATCTAATATTTGATTTGATTTTAGCTTTATTTCAATTAAACTAAAACTGAAATCAAAATAATTAAAAAATTGTTTTCAAAAATGGTTTGTTATTTTTATATTTTCAGGTTTTGTTTTAGTTTGTCATTTTTATTTGTTAATTATTTCTATTTAGCTTCAATTTGTTTATTTCAGTTTTAGTTTGAGTCATTTTCAAATTTTAGTAACTTTTCGTAACTTTTTTTAAAATTAATTGTCCAGACAACATTTCTAATTTTCATTTAAGTTTAAAAATGCATCTAATATTTTATTTTAATTAATAATTTTACTTTAGTAAATAATACAACACTAGCTGTTCTCAGAATGACTTGAAAATCTGGTAGTGTGTGATCCCCTGTTTTCCCTCCGTAACTGTTTACAATGTCATCAGTTATGTAATGCCTAGTGTTTTCAAATCTGTTCATATTTCAAAAGCTATTATTCCAGCCTTAAGTGATGAAAATGGTGCATCTTATCACCTTGAGACACATGATTTGAGGAATCATTCATGAACCGATGGAGTTACACTGACATTTGGTTCAGGTCACTAATCTTAAAATGAGCAATAGTAATGATATTAGTGAATCTGGAGTCAAGTGAATATGTAACGAGAGTCTGGCAGATGGTTCGCCGCTCTCTAGAGACAAAAAAAAAAAAAAACATTGAAGGAATGAATCCGAAAAGAACATCTAAATGCAAAAGAACACCACTGCTGATCGAATAAAGCCCCACAGACAGATTAATAATCTTCACTCTCATTGGGAAATGAGTCTTTAACTAATCAGTCTCATTACTGAAAGTGTGTTTTTAATTTGCTTAAGGCAAAAAGATAAATGGTTGTGACGGTAATAACGGAAACAAATGACTAAACTTTAAATAAAAATATGTAGTTAAATAGAAATGTAAAAAAAAAAAAGACAAAAGCACATAAGACTAAAACTTAAATAAAAATTTAATTCAGAATATTAATAAATACTATAATAGTTTAGCCTATAAGTGTCACGGTGCACACACGAGGAGGATACAGGATCACGCAGATGAGAATATAACTCAAAATAACAGTCTTTAATAAATCCAAACAAGGCAGAGGAAGACAAGGCAAGACTGACACAGACAGGAACACCGGGGAGTAACGAGTAGACCAGACCACACGAAACTGAACGGGCAGGAACTAAAATACACAGGTTAATTAGACACAACACAGCTAAACATACTAAACTAATAATCACATGAAACAAGGACAGGAAACAAACCAAATAAGGAAACAAGAGGCGGGAACACATGACACACACGACAGAGGACTGACAATAAGTAATGCTAACATTTAATGCAGAATTTTTGTGTTATTTTAGTATTATTTATGAGCTACTATTATTGCATTTATTAATATTGTGAATTAAATTATTTTATTTAATTTTATTTTATTTTAAAGTTTCAGACTTTTTGTTATGTGCTTTCATAATTTTCGGAGGTTTTGATTTTTTGTACTTCAGCTTAAACTTGTTTTATTTCAGCTTGTTGCCGAGGCAACATTTTTTCATTGAAGTTTCGTTGAAGATTTTTCATCTAATATTCATATTTTATTTCAGCTTTAATTCAGTTAATGAAAACTGTTAATAGCTTTATTTTTAGTTAACATCAACACTGGCTGAATAAACACAAAAAAAAGGTTGATGAATGATAATGGAATAAGTTTTATTTAGTTTCATTTGTAGGTTATACTATTTATGAATAATTTATGAATTATTTTATTAGTATTTATTAACATTTTAAATGAACTTTTATTTTTTTATATTTTCAATTTTAATTTAAGTTTTAATTAAGTTTTCATTTTGTTATGTGCTTTTGTCTTTTTTTTATAATTTTTGTAAAATATTTGTATTTAACTTTTTTATTTATTTTTCATTTTTTTGTTCTAGTCATTTTTGTACTTCTGCTTAAACTTGTTTTATTTCAATTAGTTGTCAAGGCAACATTACTAATTTTTATCAAAGTTTACATTTTTTATCTAATCTTTATATATAATATTATTTTATTTCAGCTTTATTTCAGTTAACGAAAACTATTTTAATAGCTGTATTTTTAGTTTGGCTGGAATACACATGGCAAGCAAAAAAAAGTCTGATGGTAATGGAATCAGTCTTATTTTAGTATTATGTACTGGCTATAATATTACTTTTTTATTTTATTTTAAGTAAAATAAACTTTATCTTAGTCATTTTGTAATGTGCCTTTATCATTTTCATAATTTATAAATTTTTCAAAAATATTTCTATTGAACTTTAACACTAATAACCGTTATTTAACCAGGTAAGTCAGTTGAGAACCAGTTCTCATTTACAATGACGACCTGGCCAAGGGGCAGCATTAAAAGCAAGTACGATACAATAAAGACATAATAGAGTTACAATATATAACACAATTATAAACAGTGACATATAAAAGCAAGCAAATAACTAAAAACAAGTACAATGATCTTGTACTATTGACTGAATTGAATTTTTAAAGGAAGAGAGTTAAATAAATGAGCTAAAGCTTTAAAGAAAACTAAAAAAAAAAGGAGGTACGGACTTTAGGTATGCAGAAATTAATGAAACTACTAGAGCACAGATTACGACTTGTATTGTGAATATTAAGAAGTGACTGTAAAAATGATGGAGTTTTCCCAATAATAGTTCCAATAAAATGAGCAGAAACCAATGAGAATGAAGAGAAGGCCAGTTCAATAAAGAATACTTTGCAATGGTGAGTGTTAAATGAAGCTCCAGTCACAAAGCGGATTGGAGCGTGGTAAATAACATTAACTATTAACACTAACAGCACTGGTTGTGTTTGTCTCCATAGGGTTAATGTCCTGGTGGAGCCACTCATGGCTGTCCGGTCCTTCAACGGTCACTGATAAATTAACCCCCTCTTTTCCACCCACGAGTTCCGTTGTATTAACAGTCCCACCAAACGCCACCAGAAATGGATTAAATGACATCCAGACAAGTCGCCCTGCTCAGGATAATCCACTGATTTCCGCCGATTGGGTCATGGTGACCGAAAAACCCGAGCAGAAAACCCAAACCCCAGAACCCAAAGGCTCTGCATCGACTGAGAGCTCCGGAGAGAGTCGAGTCCCAGAGACAGAGGGCAGCTCATGGGGCGAACCTTACCCTTCGTCCCAAACGATGATAACGACCAGCACTGATTCCCTCTCCACCGCTGCACACAGACTCGAAGCTCGCGGAGAAATCCAGTACAGACACAGAAACAAACCCAAGAGACTCAACCAGAGCACCACTGAGACCACCACGAGTGTCTCTCAGAGTACAGCGACTCCCTCTGTCCTGACGTCCAGCGCTGGAGACTCTGGGACGATTCTCTCGATTTCTGCAGATGAGACTCAGACGACAAGCTTTTTAACGACGGTTCCCAGCGGCGGAGAGCAGGATCTGAGCAGCACTGAGTCTGTGAGGAAGAACAGCTCCACTGGAGAAGAAGGTAGGATTTACTGCTTCTACATACAACTGACTGAATTCTTAGTTTCCAGTACACTGTAAAAAAAATTCTGTAAAATTTACGGTAAAAAACGGTAGCTGTAAAAAAAAAATGACTGTGAATTTAACGGTAAAAGACTGTAAAAATGTACAGTAATAATCTGTTAAATTGTTAACGGTAAATTCCCCTACTATATACAGTGAAAAACTGTATTGGACATTACATGTAATTTTACGGTAGTATATCGTTTTTGGAAGTGAAAAAAGCACGTATAATTTACTGTAAATTGACATTCCCAGAATTCCCTGCATTACATTTCAAATTTGATACGTTTTTTTGTTGAAATATCTCTGTTTTTACTTAGTTTTTTTCTTATTAGTTTTGTACATTAGGGTTGTATGTTGTTAAATTAATGTTTATTGCATTATTTCAGTTTCATGTGTGTTACTATGATGGTGTTTAGTGCTTGTGTGAATGACACTGTGCACCTTCTATATATGGTAATATTTAAAAGCTGCTTGTGGTGGGCTTTGGGTCATCATGTGACTCATCACCACCTGCTTTTAAAATCGTAAAACCTCACCTGTACTTACCTGACACACCAGAACAAACCTCACTAGTTCTTGGGGAAGCTTGAAGAAGCTTGCGAGACACACGAAAACAAAGCAAGCAAGCATTGTTGAGTTTGTTTTTACCATATTTGATGAGCTCCATCTGATCATCACATAAAACGATAGTCAGAAGACTTATATTAAACTGCTCAATTCTTATGGGTTATGTTTACAACATAAACATTTTGAAGCATCAAAGTTTGGTTGCGTGGACTTTCAATGGAGAGACAAAAATAGTCTCCAGTTTCATTAAAAATACATTGATATTTGTGTTTTGAATATGAATGAAATTAATAAAAATGAATGGGTGAATGAAAATGAATTTTCATTTCTGATTTAAAGGGATACTTCACCCAAAAATGAAAATTAGCCTGTTATTTACTCACCCTCAAGCCATCCTAGGTCTATATGACTTTCTTCTTTCAGACGTCATTTCTTCTTTCTTTCTATCATTGCAGTGAGCGTTTTTCTGTTCAACAGTCCAAAACACATTAAATAAAGCGCGCGCCTCCATAATAAAATGTGCCTCACACGGCTCCAGGGCATGAATAAAGGCCTCCTGTAGTGAATCCATGCGTTTTTGTAAGAAAAATATCCATATTTCAAACATCATAAACACTTTATCACTTCCACCATCTGTCATAAGCAGAACCCGTTCAGGCAATGACGTGGGACGTTGGTGTTGTGTGATTAGTAACGAATGCGGAGAGAGAACAAAAGAAAATGCTGGTCACGAATTAGAAGTACAAAACAAGGATTTGTAAAAATGTCAGAGGATTTCGATATAATTCAAGAGGAGACTGGTTTTCCTTTGCTAAAGTAAGGAAACTTTTGCTTCCTTTGCTCCTATAATCTCCTATCTCAGAGGCGCACACGCAACGCATACGTCCTACATCATCCGCCTGGAACAGCTTGCGCGTACTACAGATACCAGAAGTGATAGAAAAGTGTTTATTATGTTTGAAATATGGATATTTTTCTTACAAAAACGCATGGAATCGCTACAGGAGGCCTTTATTCATGCCCCGGAGACGTGTGAGGCACGTTTTATTATGGATGCGCACACTTTATTTGACGTGTTTTAGACAATTTTTAATATAACTCCGATTGGATTCGTCTGAAAGAAGAAAGTCATATACACCTAGGATGGCTCAAGGGTGAGTAAAACACAGATTAATTTTTGGGTGAACCAACTCTTTAAGTAGCCGAACCCTAAAGGAATATCTAATTAATTATACAAAAAAATATTCTGGGTGTTTTTAACATATTATGTTTAACAGAAAATAATAATACTTATAATAATACTATATAATTTATTATAACATTGATATTTTAAATGCCTTCCTATCTATCTAATATATATATATATATATAGCTTCTCAGTTTCTTTCACAGTCACGAAATTCCTAAAATATCACAATTGACTGTAGGTGGTAGATTCTTTTCCCATTTAGCACCCAAACTTTGATAACAGTCTACCTAGCACTGTTCAGGAGGCAGACACACTCTGTAAGCTTAAACACAGATTAAAGACCCATCTCTTTAGCCTAGAATACACACAACACACTTTCACATTTCTATAATTCAAATCCATAAAAGGATTGTAAGGCTGTATTAATTAGGACAACCGGAATGGGGAACACTTCTCATAACACCCAGTGTACATGTTACATTAAAAGAGGAATGGCATCTATGCTAATATTAGTCTGCCTCGTTCTTATCCTGAGGTTACCATAGTTGGATCCAGCCTGTATCCAGACCAGATTAATTGAATTATGGTAAAATAATTAACTGTTGTCTTCTGTAGTGCTGCATAATAACTGAATCACATCTGTAATAGCTGAACTGAACTTATTTCAAAATTGATTAAATTCATTTTTAACACTATTGAACTGAACCAACACTGAACTGACTTGAGCTAAATAATGACACTATCGTCTTTTTAGAGCTGCTTTACAACAGAATCTAATTTGTCTCCATAACCGAGTTTCCATAATTGATTCTGCTATTTTCCTTCTTATTACTGTGAAGCTGCTTTGAAACAATCTGTTGCATAGTGTGCTATAGAAATAAAGGTGACTTGACTCAGTGTTAATTTTGTAGTAATTATGCATATGGTGGCATGAAAGTTTTTTTTGAATTCATATGTATTGTGTACTAAAACACTAAAAAACAATTTAGCAGTCTTTCAAAAAAAAAAAAAAAAAAAGAAAAATTTAAATTTTTTGACTCTGCCCAAAAACTTTAACTTATGAGGTATGAAAGTTTTTAAACAGTAAGGCATACAAAGAACCCTATATCAGATGAGACCAATTCAACTTGTGATGAACAGTCGGTGCATCTCAATCAAAACTGACTGACATGCAACCAGTGATCAAGACAAAAAGGAGAGTTAAGATGTATTTTACCTCACACCCAGACAGAGCCTGGCTGGCTTCTGCCGCATAAAAGAGTGACTCCACGCTAGAGGGATCCAGGTTTGACTTGATAAACCTGCATGTCTCCTGAGGTAGACAGATAAGACAAAATTAGACACAATGGTAAAGTCTAAATATTAATTATTTAAAAAGATGTTGTTTTTTTCTTACATCTGCATCTGCAACAAAGATTCCCAACTTGCTAAGTCCAACAACAGAATAATAAGCAGACTTGAGGTCAGTGAAGGGTTGGCTCAATACAGCCTGAAGTCTGGCTACATCAGTGGTGGTCAGATGATGGGTTGGGGTCAGGGCCTGGGTCTCGAGAACCAGGGACAGGACCAACAGGCTAAACAAACCTTCAAATGGGTACATGCACAAAGAATGCACTTCATATGAAGACACATACGTAAGTATCTCAAGGTAACTTCGCTTAAGGGAAGCATTTGATTCCTAGGAAAGCATAATGCATTTTGAGGGAGTGGAAAGAGCTGGGTTGTTTGAAATCAATTGGAAATACTGTAAATTGGATGTCCGGAAACATTATTTAATTTTTAAGTAATCATTTTATAGACACTGCCCTTACAAAGAGAAATTTCTAGCAGATTTAATATTTTACAGCTGAGCTTAATATTAAAAATTATATTCACTACAGAAATGTCCAGGTCTTTTTCAGGCCTAAAATCACAATACTACAAATTCTCAGCTGTAATCTTGAAGTGTCCTTTTCAAGCATTTTATAACTTCACAACAGAAGTGAGAGAGAGAGCGAGAGAGAGAGAGAAGGAAACTTTAGGTACTAAATATAAATAGGTTTAGAGATAAACACCAAAACTGACATGTTCTTTGCAAAAGCTACCAAATACAGAAGCTATAACATACTGCTACTATAATATGACTCAACGAAACTATAAAATGCCCTATAAATGTTCACCTGACACTGGATGAATACTACGCACAATACTACTAAAAAAAAAATCATAGTATTATCAGAATAAATGAAGGAACTGCCTGACTGGCTGCAAGAACAACTGTTCGGACAAAATGTGACAAACTGCATTCACAAAGTCAGCCTGAAATATGTCAGCAACGCATCGCTGTTCACTCTTACACTGATTTAATTTACATAAATCTTCAACAAAAGCATAAAAACATGCAAAAATATTTCTTACAGAGATGAGCCATGTCGCCTAATGCACCGTCACCAAAAGCTCAGAGAACTTCCGGGTCATGCGGATGAAACTTATTTGACTAATGTAGGGCGACGTGTGTTCATTTCGATCTAATAATAGACATCAGACGTTAAACATGAATACCCAAATGATATATATTACATGAAAAATATAAATCATGTATTTGATAAAATTAAACATTCGTAAATATGTAAAATATATGAAATGGACATTACACTGTGGGACAAATTACCCCTACGGACCTCATGTGGTGTGAGCCAAGTCATGAAAATGAATGAAACATGAGAGAAACGGTGAAACGTGGACTTCCAAACTACTTTTTTAATATAATAGTGTGCATTAAAATTAAAACCTTTCATAAATGATCACGTACAGAGTACAATCTGTTTGTATGAGAAATAAAAATACTCTTTCGCGGTAAAAGACGGAAGGTGTGTGTTGTGCTTTGTGTCTGTTTGTGATTGGCCGCCTCCAGTCCTCATTTCTCATTTCAACCAATCAAATACCCAACATGAAAAGTGATATCATTTGTAATAACTAGTCAGTGAGGATTTTGATCTGATCTTTTCATTTCGTTCACCAACGAGATTTATTCACTGGAACTTTTCATAATTAAGTTTCATCATCTTTAGGTGGCGACAAATACATTCATAAGTATTTTTACAGAAAAGGGTCTTTTTGGCCACAGCTAAAAATGCGTGAATGCGCATTAATAATATATGGAATTACTATAGTTTTTTATTTAAAAATAATCTAATACTTGCATTCCACAAGGATGAATGAGATTAAAAATGAGAAAATATTTCTATTTCAAATAAATGCTGTTCTTCAAAACCTTTGTTCATCTGTGAATCCTTAAAGCAGACACTGTATCACAGTTTACACTTTCATTAAACATTGATAATAATAAAAAACTTTGCTTGGGCAGCAATCAGCATATTAGAATGATTTCTGAAGGATCAAGACTGGAATAATGGAGCTTGGAAGACAGATAGATAGATAGATAGATAGATAGATAGATAGATAGATAGATAGATAGATAGATAGATAGATTCAGCTTTATTGGCATTGTGCAGAGTACAAGTACAGAACCAATGGAGTGCAGTTAGCATCTAACAAGAAATGCAAATAACAAAGTATATTAATAAATATAAAATATGTGTATATTACTGTGTAAAGGTACACAAACATGACAGTATATACAGTACATTAAGCTTTGTAATATATAGTGCAAGTTATGAGGTAGAAGGACAGAGACCAGCTCAATGCAAATGACTGTAAATACAACATAAGGTGCAAAGGAAGTATAAACGGAAGGTGCACTATACAGTGAAGTAAGTAAATAGCATGTGTTTATATATGGCCAGTGACCATAACAGTGCAAATGGTATCAGGAGCAAGAAATGTGCAAGGCAATGTGCAAAATATCAGAGAAATATGCAAAATAACAGAGGGAATAATAAGAACATTGTGAGTATAAAGTGGAGACAGATTATTGATCAGTTTATTTATTTTTGTTTAAGCATTAGGTGGTCCATCTAGGAGTGTTCAGTGCCGGAGACTGGAGGCTGACAGCGTTTGTGGTAAATGTCTTTGAGGGGAGGGTAGCCTGACCCCAGTGATGTATTGGGCAGTTTTCACTACTTATATTTGATATAGAATGGTAAATATATCAAATATAATCTATATCAAAAATATTTGAATCTATATCAAATATATGGGTCATTCCTGGTTTTCGGTGATATTTCAGTCCCCCAGAGTTTTTAAAGTGGCTGTTCACCAAAATGAATTTCTAAAAGCTTTTCACAATACTTTGGCATGCCCATTATAATGAATAATAATAATTATTGCATTTTATTTATTTTTGCATAAAATAATGTCTTATATCTATCTTAAACCAAGCATTTTGCAATGTCCCTGAGGCATGTCACTGAGTTTGTACTTAGAAAATTATTAACAAAATGTACACAGTGTCTATATTTTTGGCAATAATGTAAGCATTTATTTGTGTTCTTGTACAAATGGGTATATAAGATAGCGGGCTGCATCCACTCATTCAGATTTCTGCTTTGAAGCAGAGTGCTTGTTTTAGCTTATTGCCTCTAAGCACAAGAACTATTAGACCTTTTCTCTGGCTTTGTACATGGTACATTCAGTGGTGTTGGTACCGGTCCCATCCCATGGCGGACCCAGTATTTCATTTAGGCTCCTGAAGAGAGCAAGATGTCTATCACAACATTTGAGGAAGGGTCTTCTAATAATGATCTTCCCACCTCTGCTCAATAAAGAGTGGAAGGCACCTTTCACTTCCCGGTCACGCTCGAGCTCTTCCGTCCAAAAGCCTGTAAGGCAGGGCTCTTCAACTAGTAAACTATGCAGATCACTGGCCCTCCAGGACCGGAGTTGACTAGCCCTGCTGTAAGGAGATGTCAGCTCTTGCTTCCAAAGCTTACCTTGCTGCGGCCAGGCCAGTGCTGCAGGTCCAAAAAACCAAGGCAATAAAAAAAGCTGTATGAGGTCAGTTCTGCCCCAGTATTGATACAGGAGCTACACACAGCATCTGACTTCGGGCGACAAAAGTCATGGCTCAGTCCCTCGGGCAAGTGATGTCTATGCTTATAGTCCAGAAACACCTGGCTAAACCTGGCTGAGATGCGAGATGCAGACGAAGTTTGTTAGTTTGTTTCTATATATATATATATATATATATCTCAAAACAATTAAGGGAATACTAAATCACCACAGTATAATTAAATGTTAACACACACACACACATATAATGTATTATTATATATATTATTTATTTATTTTTTATCATTTCTTGTAACCTAAAATTGTGACTAAAATTAATGAACATGACTTTATGAATATTAAGTCTGACTTTTCCAACTAAAATGAAAACTAAAACAAAAACAAACTACAAATTACCACTGGTATGTTATCACATTTGAAGTTATGACAAAATGGTAAATGAGTGGAAAATCTAATGTTTAAGAAATGTAATGTATTACACTTGTTTAATCTGTTATTTTGTGCTGTTTACAGCAGCCTTCTTCATGAAGAAACACAAAACACAGGATACTTAAATTTCTTTGATACTTAAGAATTCTTTGCATGTTGGCAGCCTGTTTTGAATGAATGAATGATGCATTTATATAGCACTTTATTGTGTATTGCCATACACCCAAAGCGCTTTACAATCATGTGGGGGGGTCTCTCCTCAACCACCACCAGTGTG
>JAUZSZ010000112.1:3957310-3968141 GCA_034780575.1 Labeobarbus marequensis | reverse complement strand
ATTTAAAATTTTAATTAAAACAATAAATAAACAATAATATCCTGGCCAGAGGAGAACTGGCCCCCCGACTGAGCCTGCTTTCTCCCAAGGTTTTTTTCTCCATTCTGTCACAGAGGATAGTTTTGGACTTGACTTGACTATATTTGTACTGTACATAGAAGTTTTTGAAGCTGCTCTCACTATTCCTCCATGTGATGTTTTATTAGCATGTCTTAGATAAGGCTTTTTTCACAAATATGGTTCAATAAAGGCTTGAGATTGTTAGATTTTTTTTTCTTTTTCAATAAATGATCATGAACTGCTAAACCTGAAGAAATTTTTTGTTCACTTTAGAAGGTCAAATTGCTGTTATTGCTTATTTTTTAAAGAGAGGTTTGCCATTTTTGCAACCTTGTTACATAAATTGAAGAAATGTCTAAAAACATTTTAAAACTAAAATTTGTGGAATTAAATCATTTTCTTGCTATAAGCAATTATCAAACCAATATAAAGTACATTACAATATTTAAGCCAAAATGAAACAACTACAATTTAAATAATTTAATAATTTAAAATCAATGATACTGTTTACTTCCCACCTTACACTAAAAGAGTAAAAATGTTAACTTGAGTTTTACAGTTTTAAGCAATATTTTTAATGGGAGGGAAATCATGTGCAGGGTTGTGCACAAAATGTGGGACACAGCTAAATATAATGTTTCTGGTAATTGACATAATTTAATATTTAACAATACTTTTTCCAAAATTATTTTAACAATTAGTTTAACAGCCTATGTCATGATTTTGTTTTAATTATTGGAAACAGGAAAGATTCGGAAAATGTTAAACTGGGTAAGACTGTTATGCTATGATAATTTCGTTAGTTTTATAGTTCAGCAATGGAGCACTAGTTTGTACCCTATTTTTGGAAAGTGCCATAGATCGAGCAGTATATTGATTATCCGTGCCTGACACAGTTGAAGCCATGACTTTTCCATTAGCCACTAAAAGAGGGACAAAGCAACAAGCTGACAGGTTTATTTGGTGTGCGAGGGGTCGCTGGTGATTGGGCTGCAGCCGGAGGGGGCTTTGGGCCATTCTGGGGTTTGCCCCCTTTGCCCCACACTACCCCGAGGCCATCTGTGATAGTCTGAGCTAAGCTGCTATAATACGGCATTTGGCAACTTCTTCCCTCAAGATTCACGGATGAAGCGGTGATGCCGCTGGCTAGCTCACAAACTGGAGGTCATTCAAAATTGTAGATTTGTCTGTATGTGTGTTTCAATTCACTGTCCGGCCTGAGTTGGAAACCTGACAGCCACTCAGGCCTGCAGGACGATCACATGGTGAAGTGATTAATTAAAACCTTTTTTGTTGGTTATTAGATTGCAGATGCTAGACTTAATTTCCAAGAGTGTGTGTTGAGTGTGTTTTAAATTGAAGTCAAATCCTTTGGTTCTTTGTTTTAGGCCGTGTTCATTGGAAACCTGCCCCTAAACCAATGCGAGGTCCTTCGTCCTCGCCCAATCTTTCCGGGCTCATCCGCCGCTCCATGTCCTGTCCACGCTCCATATCCTCTCTGACTGCGCAGTCACTTACCAATGAGACCAGGCGGCCAAAAACAGCCACTCACATGGCTAATGCATCGACTGCGGCCGCTCAAACAGCAGCCACCATGACACAGATGACCCCAATTCGACCCCACACGGCATGTCGCTCCCATTCGCTCAGTCGCAACAGTTCTACAAACAGAGTTCCACACAGCAGCAGTCTAGGTGCCACTCACACCAATACGGCAAGTATCGGATTTCTCTCTATCACACACAGGGAATATTCACAAATGACCATATTGCTCGTTCTATTCATGCAGAATGTGCCCTGCAATTCCATATGCATTGATTACCCGGTCAAAAGATTGCATTTGTCTGAATTTGCAATATACAACCAGTGCACACTTCTGTATGTGGAATTAAGTATACCGCAAAGCAATGACCTGACCTTTCATTTCCAGCTTGATGAATGAACAGGAAGTTCCAGTTCCAGCTTAATTTACACCACAAGAAATCAGAAAAAGGGAAACATAAAGTATATTTTGCATAATGAAAATTACATTTAAAGTTTTTAGATAATGAGAGTTTTTAGATTCTTGTACTGTGACATTATATTCATGGCAGTTAAGCCCATTTTCAAATTCTCAGTTCACAGTGAAAAGGATATGAAACATATTATATTGTTATACTATATCATAGTAGCGCTTCTTGCCATTAATATATGCTCATTTAAAAAAATGTATGTATGTATGTATGTGTGTGTGTGTATGTGTGTGTGTATATATATTTTATTTATTTATTTTTTTTTCCTCAGAAAAAAGAATTGTGATCAGAATCACCACTGAGAATACAATTACCAATTAATTTTTTTGTTTTGATTTTAGGGGAAAAATGTGACCTGGTATTTCTTTTTTAAATTTTTTTTCATCAACTTCTTTTTTACATGGTTATATGTTTTTAGTACCTTAATATATATATAATTGAATTGACAAAAGATAAGATATTTTTTTACATGAAATTTGCAAAATAACAATGCCCCACACAAAATGGTTTCTATTAAAAAAAGCTACGTAGTTTATTGAATGGGAAATAAGTGGAAATTAGTCATTTTGGATACTGCTATAGACACTATTACAGACTGCCTTTGCAGCACAAAGTAAGCATTACACTAGTATTTCATCCTGAACATAGACTATGTCTACACAGACACATCTATCTTTTTCTTTACCCTAGATGTCCTCTAGAGAATCTGAACAGATGTTCACAAAGATGGCTGATTTAGAGAAGATCTGGCAACACACCACCTGTAAAAATGACAAATATCATTTTTATTTTCCCATCGCTGTCTTGAGTCATTCTAATCCATCAAACAATAGAGATTCAACACACGCACGAACACATAATCAGTCACGCTGTGTTTTCAGACTCTGATAGTTCCTTCTCGTTCTCATATCCACTCTCATTCTCTCACTCTCTCTGGACACACCTTGCAGAGGAAAATCAGTCATATTGTGGAAAATATTGGGAGTGTGAAGCTAAATTGGGCCTGTATTTACAGGCACATTCATCTCGTGAATACCAGCACTCCCCCTTGTTCATACTCTCATTAAGGAATATTAATCAGTAAAAACAGCACACACACTTATGCTCTGTTTAATAAGACTTTAGATTGTGTTTAGCAAGATGGACTACTAAAGCTACATGCTCTTTTCAGAGTAATTGCGTATAGACTGCATGATCATCAAGTTAATAAGGCTTCATTTTCTAATAATGGAACCTGGTTAATTAGGATTTGTGCTCTTTCCTCAAAACTCTTCTAATAGTTGGATTTTGTGCTGTGTTTGTAGGACTCTGATAAGACTCCATGAGCATAAGTTTTTGCTCAGCATATGAAGCCTTGAGTATGATCAATCTCAGGAAAACATGTCCATCATAGTGTACTCGTCAAAATGTTCAGATTCTTTAGTATTACTATTTTCCACATTTTAGAATAATAGTAAAAACATACAAAACTGAAAAAAAGTTTTGCTATCAAAAAAGCGACCAGGTTCATTCATTCATGATTTTTTTAGCAGCAGTAAAAGGAGTTCCTATGAACTGCATGCTGGACACCTATATATTATATACATAATTCATTGGAAGGCACAATTTGGAATATTTTACACTAAAACTGGTAACCTGCAGTTGTCACATTAAGGAGCTATTGCTATCTGATCTAACCCTATTTTTTTTTTTGTTGTTGTTGGTATAACTGAATTTGTTTTGGTCGATTCAGGAATTTTAAATAGTATTTTGGACAAGAATAGAATCAATTGGATGTTTTTATGTGAAGCACATATTTAGGTATGTTTTTAGGAACTTTTTTTTTTTTCAGTGAACAAAACATATGTATGCATATGATATATATAATTTAAAAGGAAGTAAATAAAAAAAATACTTTTTTGCATTACTGAAATGAAAATATGAGGGGTCATGAAATCATTTCTTCTTCTTTCCTTTGATTTTGGGATGAAATAACCTTGATGTGTTTTTGAGACTCTTTGTTTAGGGACTCAGACTCTGATATGCCTCTGTAGACTATATTTAGTCCTTTTAAAATTTCTGCACGGTTTATGAAACCTTATTTCTGGAAAGTAAAGATCACTGTTTTTCTTCTCACAGCGAGCAGACAGGCACCAAATGAACGCACTGCTGCGATGGCCGAAACAAACCTGATGACTGCAGAGAAAAGACGTCCCGCTCAATAATTCATCTTTATTGTGTTGGTTCTTTGCATGTGCGGGTGCAGGGGGAGACCCCGCTGAGTAAAGAGCAGGAGGCCGAGCTGATGCAGCAGACGCTGGCTGCGCTGGGGGAGATGAGGATCCGTTACCCGGGGAAGAGCGAGGAGGAGGCCGAGGCCGTGTTGGATGTGGTGAGATAAGCAGCTGAGAGAAAGTGCTCGGTCAGGGCAGGCACTCCAGCTGCTCTGTTCCCCTCATTCCCCGAACTCATTTGAGGACGTCCGAGCCGCTTGCAGCGTCTCTCGTTGTATGTAGAGTCATTAGCCGTCCACCTGTATGCTTAATGAGATCCATTAACTGTCTGCGCAGAAACACAGCTGGCCAACAGCACCTGTTTAAGACACTTTCCAGCATTCATTTACACCATCACTTTCACGCCGATAGATCTGGCGTACATTTGCACATTAACAATTATGGAAACAAAGCATTTAGCAGGAGAAGCACAATTGAACTGATGCCGCTCTATTACCGGAGCTGTGAAATTGTAATTGGCGCCTTCCATGAATACGGTACACTTTGGTAATTATTTTATTTTAATCCATTAGAGGCACACTATTAGGTGTGTTAGGTAAACTCTTATCTAACATAAAATTAACATAGCGTGAAAAGTGGATAGTTTTAAACACACTGAATGCCTGAAATCACCCGACCCCTGTGAAGGTAAAAGAGTAGCCAAACTCGAGAGCTTTTAGATTGGAATTTTGAGAACTTGTACAATAAATATTTGTAAGTTGAAATTTACACTTAGAGCTCTGATGTGAGAAGCTGCAGTGAAACAGTTACACATGTGTATCATTCACATAAAGATAGACACAAAGGTGTATTATATATTTACTTTTGCACGTTTTAGTTTCACGGCCACTGGTCGGCACTTTCAAACTCTCAAAACTTACAGTACAACCTTACAGTACAATCTTAGTGCCTTAATTTTCGCTACTTCTTTTGCAGTATTACTGTTGCAAAACTCTCTTGTGCACTTGTAAATGCATATGTGAGAGAGCAAAACCTGGGATGAGGTAGGAATAAAGCCGTTTTTTTTGGTCGATATCTGAAATTTTATAAATGCGTAAGTATCAGTTGTTTGTAAAATGCTGGAAAGTATTTAAAATAAATATTATTGTCCGTTTTCACATTTTCAGGGTTCTCAGAAGTGGAACTTGTCATAGTTGGTAAATTTCTATAGGAGTCTAATGGAAACTGCAACAAATATAATTTTTGCATGACCATTTGCTCTATTAGCAAAAAAAATAAATAAATAAAATTAAATTAAAAAAAAATCTAAAATAGTATATCTATGACTTTACAAAAGAGGAAAAAATATAGAGAGATTGATTACGTTGATCAGAGGATGTCAAATTAGCTGTCGATCCCTCAGATGTTGCATTAGAAACACAGTTTTATGTCTTTTAATGCAAAGGTAATAAGACAAAGTATAGTTATAAATGTACTGTACATTAATTCATTTCAAAATGTAAATATAAAAATAACTTTTTGAATTGTGATGTTAATAACTTTGGAAACTCATCATCACAGTCTGTGAAAAGTCCATTACCCTTGACTCTGGAATGTTAAGTCACTACGATCATCTTGGCATTCAGGTATTATATAGTGAACAAATGATGCAATATCTTTCGACAGTATATCCTATATTGCATATATATTACAGTATGAGAGTAACATGGCTGTACCAGCTTTTTATTCAGTTAAAAAGCTAAAGGATGGGAATATGTTGCACCATGCTATATAATTACAGTCATAAAGACACAACTGAAGACTTTAAGGTAACACTTTATTTTGATAGAACTATTCTACTAACCCTAACCTAACAGCCTACTACTACTACTACTACTAATTACTACTAATGCTTAAAGTTAGTAGAGTGCTGTAGCCACTAAATGATGCATTTTTAAAAAAAGCCTGGCAATGTACAAAGAAAGAGCACTAACCGACAAACCGAAATAGCTGTAGACTAGTTGATAAGTTTATGTTTTTCCTGCTGTATTCTAACAATACTTATAAAGCAAATGCCTGTGCAGACTGATTTAAAACACATTACAAACCATAAACTTCTATGAAAGGTGAACTAAACCTTTCAGCTTCACGTGCATGGTGGGCAACCACCATTTAGTCCCAAACTAGCTGACTCCTACTTATTTAATCTGTATTTAGACATGTGCCAGATGTTGATAACAGGCCCACAAAAATTGCAAACCTCATAAAAAAAGGAATAGAAAATAAAAACAACTCATATAATATTTAGTTTGATCTCCTGAGATTGACGATCAACATTTTGAAGGTTTAAGCATCTCGTATATCTGACACTTTGGTGAAAAAATGAAAATAAAATGATTTTTGAATAACTAAAAATTTGAAAGCATTTCCTGTAAATGTTTGTAATTAATATTTTTCAGGGTTTTTGGTCTAATTCACAGTCTAAATGAGTTATTAATGATAAGGAAGATAAATTATAAATATGACCATATTTATCCCATCATCTCACACTCAAAACATGGACATAGTTCATCTACTCGTTTTAGTGGCGTGTCCGAGAATGTATTCACTAGAAGTGGTGTTCACTGGTGCGTGCTGTGCCACCGGGATTCAATGAGGAGAGTGGGTATGTTTTATTGATAATGTAAATGATGTAAATATATTCAAACATTCAGATCAATGTTCCAAAATGTTAAAAATTTATATGTGGGGAGAGAACCCATGTGAATGGACTGTTCTTATTCAAGGTCCTTGTGTTTGTAAAATAAAAGAAAGATGCCTGCAGCAAACAGATAGATAGATAGATAGATAGATAGATAGATAGATAGATAGATAGATAGATAGATAGATAGATATGCATATTACAATAATAAAAATGAATGTCATTTGCTCCTTTAGATTCTGAACAACTGGAAATACCATAAACCAAAAGTGGCGTCTTACTGGCTGGTGAAGTTAGATGCCACCAAACAAAGGAAGGTGAGTGGACTTAATATGCATGGAGTTATACAAGGTGAAAAACTAAACACCATTATATTTTGATAAGTTGGAGTTTTTCAGCTGAGTCTCAGGTGACCAAAGTGTATGGTGGATGAAAAAAATGGAGGTCTTAAAAAATGCCATTTGGATCTGCCTTAACAGAACACATGATGCAACAAATTGAAACAGTTCAAAGGCACTCAATTTCAGCACTATTACAGTAGTGAAAGACAGGTGGTTACAGCAGGTTACAGGTGTTTTGATTTGACTCAGTAGGGCGGACGTTGTTGGGTGGGCATGACAGACTGATATAATGAGGGATTGTTTCGTTCCACAAGCTGATTATCAGCCGAACTTTGAGGGATCAATCAGAATAGAGTTAACATGTCTCATTCGGGGGCCATTAAATCAGGCATATTATTGAAAGTCACATCACAGATGTCGACGAGCAGAATAACTGAGGTAGCAGAAAGGGGAAGAGGAAGATTGGCGGAAACTCGCTGAGACTCATGCCATTACTCTTCTTCTGAATTTTACTGTTCACAATCCATACCCTTCCTGTATCTTTGGGAAGTCTGATTCATTTTAGCAAGTTGGTTCATCAGGACGATTTATTTCAATAAATGATTCACTGATTCAATTGAATATTCTGCCCAGAAGTTCCTGCATTTTTTTGTTTCAAAATAAATATTTAAACTGTGTTTAAATAAATATTTATAACTATACTTTTTATTCTGATATAAACATCAGTGGGATTTAGAGATTTTGCTTTTTTTCAGTATAAAATTATGGTATATACGTTAATTCTGTCGCTGCGAGATCTCCTGTGTGAACATTATGTACTATTTTCTGTGGTATTTTTAGCCACTTTTATTTATCTGATTATTTCAGGTTTTGGATATTGTCCGTACCAACATCCGCTCAGTGCTTCAGAGGATTTGGAGTGAACCGGATGTGGAGAGTCTACGTCTTTATCGCCTTTTCAACCGCGTGTTTAACCGTCTGCTCTGGAGTCACGGTCAGGGGCTCTGGAACTGCCTCTCCAGCTCTGGGTAAGAGACTTTTATTTTGCCTTAAAAGTGAACATGAACTCTCAAACGATTAATCGCGATTAATCACATCCAAAATAAAAGTTTTACTGGGTAAAACTGGGTGGTATTTAGATGGGGAAATAGTGTGTCGAAATAGTGTCATTCTGCTCTAGCCAGACAAAATCAGCAGTTTAAATCTAGGCTGCAGCAGAGTCAGACTGTGCAGAGGACTCATCTGGTTCCTGTGGTCTTGTCCCAATGGCCGTCTAGGAGACAGGGCCTTCACTGGGGATCAGTCTCTGGGGCTCATCTAGTTGTCCTGGTCTCCGCTGACGTTCAGGGCTGTAGAGGTCATCTCTAGGTGCTGATCCACCATCTGATCTGGATACGGACTGGATCCGGGTGGCTGCAGTGACCATCTGATCTGGATACAGTCTGGATCTGGGTGGCTACGGTGACCTCGGAATAAGAAAGAAACAGACAATATTAGCGTAGATGCCATTCTTCTAACAATGTAACAAGTACATCGGGTGTTTTGGGAAGTGTTCCCGGTTCCGGTTGACCTAATTAATGCAACCTAACAATCTTTTAACGGATTTGAATTATGGAAATGCGATAGTGTATTATGTGTAATCCAGGTTAAAGAGATGGGTCTTTAATCTAGATTTAAAGTGAGAGAGTGTGTCTGCTTCCCGAACAGTGTTAGGTAGATTGTTCCAGAGTTTGTTCCCACCCGCAGTTGATTTTGATATTCTAGGTATTATCAAATGGCCAGACTGTGATTTACCAAATCAAAACACTGTGATATTGCCTAATTGTATGTGTCAGAAATATACATTTTGCCAAAAATACAGTAATTTTTAGTGGTAAGGCCTCTTAAAATAGTGTGTAAATTGGCAAGAGCTTCTCCAGCTCTACAAAGAATAATAAGCTGTCATGTCTGGTTTTAAATGTCCTTAATTCATTAATTATTTGACTTGTAAATGTCACATAAAATGGGTTGGGATGAGCGTTTAATGTAAAAAGACATTTAGACAGAACATAACCCCAGCCATGAGAAAAATGGTTTCTGTTTTGTCTTTGAGTCTTTATATAGACTTTTACTTCCTTAGAGAGTCGCACATAGACGCATACACGCTTACTTTTATAATACACATAGAGCCTTACATGCTGCGATTTTATCAGCTCTGAGCGCAAACAGTGGGGACACCTTCTTATTGACCGCCTTCTTCCCTCTAGTCATTGTGAGCACTTCTCAGGGGCTTTGTGTGGCCCAATCACTCTTGTAATTGCCACAGAGTGAAGGATGTTATATAGCCAAGTTTAGACCATTTGGAGTTGATGAGAACGAACACAGCTCTAGGGGATTAGAGGCAGTGCCAGCGACCCATGCTGCTTCTGTTTAATCAGGGACTGACGTGTGAGGGTGGCCCGTGAGCCGTTAGCACGGCAAGGAGATAGCAGTGGGAGAGCACTGTAGAGCCTCCCTGCCTGTAATGTACAATTCAGATCCCTAGAAGTTACATTTCATCATCTCTACAATGAAACCTCATCTCCTCCACCAAGGCTTTAAAGAGAAAAGACTTTTTAGTGTTTCTTTCTTCAACAAGAACCAGAATCAAACCTTTTAACCTTTCTCATGGTTTGTTCCAGCAGTGTCTATCATTGTAAAAGCTGGCTCATATTGCCTCTATAGAGTGGTTTATAAGAAAGTAAAATATAAAGTTTAAAAATGGGTACTTAATCAGAATTTTGTCTGATTTTCCAATCAAAATATGTCAACATCCTTCACTGAAAAAATGATACAGTGGACCAACTAAAAAAATATTTGTTACAGCCAAATTTATTTGTTTCAAATCATATTCATGATTTGGTTCAAATCTTAAATTTGGATTTAATATTAATCAAAAATATTTATTCTAGTAGAACTGATTCATGTTATTGTGTTAATGCATTATGTATAAAAATGATGAAAAACATAGAATTGTGTGAAAACACAAAGTGAGAAGGGTTACACATTTGACTAGGATGAAGTTATTATTAAGAGGATTAAGTGGAGTTTACAGTTGCCACACAACACTGCAACCTTTCAATTTTTTTTTTATGTTTTAAATCTTATTTTAGGTAATTTCTTTAGTTTTTATTAAGTAGCTTGTATATTTTCAGGTTTCTTATATTTTGGTATGTGTCCATCAAGACCCAAAATAAAAAGATAATATAATTAAATGAAACATTTTCTGTTAAATTTCCAGCAAAGTATATCATCATTATTTTGCATTGACATAAATTATGCATACCATGTTATGTATGTTGTTGTCACCCACTCTGAGGCTGTAGGATTTATGTATGTATTTTCCTTCAGCAGGTCATCTTGGGAGAGTGTTTTCAGTAAGAGCAGTGAGATGGTGACTGCGCAGGAGCTGAGGTGCTGCCAGCGTGTCGTACAGTTGTGTAGAGACTGTCTGCTTGTAGTCTACAAGTTTGTGGCTGACTCCCGTGGTTCGCTCAGTGGACTTAA
>JAUZSZ010000112.1:3640410-3654602 GCA_034780575.1 Labeobarbus marequensis | reverse complement strand
GTAAACATCTTTGGTATTCTGTGGCCAAATCTTAGCATTACAACTTTATTAACTAGGCAAATGTCTACATTGGAAACTTAAGCCGAGGTATTAATCCAGATATCGAGCTTCAGTGAGATTGCGTACATTGTTTCATAACACGGCCACTCTGACTAGCCACTTCTGTTGTCTTGATGCATCATCGGGCCATTAAAAACACAATACAAAAAAGAACTGGCAGTGTCAGTAGTTTAGCAAAGAGGCGTTAAACGTTTGTGAGCTATCGGATCCTGTGCTCATTGGTATTCAGCACCACCATTTGCCCCAATTCATCTGCATCCTTCTCCTCCATGGCAACAGCAGGCGGGCTATCAGGAGGATCTTTGATATAGGTACATGCTGGTAAAGAAAAAAAAAAAAACACTATGTCATTTAGCTTCGGGTAGGACTATAAAATATATCCTGCTGGTTCTTGCATTGTTAAGGGAAGCCTTTGTAAAACTGGCTTCAAGCTTGTTGTTATTTGCATGTGGTCCAATCTCCTTTTTTACGTAACTCTGCACATATTAAGCTGAGGCCGATTTTTTCTTCATCTATTCTACAGACAACTGTTAGCATATGGTAAATGGTGTGAAGCTGTTTTTGTCCTTTCTATTCATTCTTTTTTTTTTTTTTTTTTTGAATCAGCGTGTTTTTAATGTTTAATTATAAAGACAAAATTAAAAATAATCCCACAAAAAGTACTTGTAGGTTGATTTTAAACTTTGCTTTAAAAGATTAAAGAGTATCAAGATTTTTTTTTTTTTCTTTTCTCAATAACCACTTGAAAGCAACATGAAATCCATGGTACACAGACCTTTGCATATGTGTTTTAAACTAACTTTTTTTTTTTTTTTAACTTCCAGACAAATTATTTAAATGGCACATTAAAAGTGTACATATTATTTTTATTTATTTTTTTTTTTTAATTATGCAAAATTGTATATATAAAGAAATGAATAGTGCTCACATGAGCTTCCAGTTATATCAGTAGCATAAAAGCCATTTTATGTTACACGGAGCAGGTCACTTAATGGCCAATTATGGGCAAATATATTGAGATGACATGACCAGTCAAATCTTATTCACATTGGCCCGGTTTCACAGACAGGGCTTAGACTAATCCAGGGTTAGGCTATAGTTCAATTTAAGACATTTAAATATTTTTTTTTATAAACGTGCTTAGGAAAAAACATTACTGGTGTGCATCACTAATATATTTTAAGATCGGTCAGTGCAAGTTTCTTTCAGTTGAAACAGCTCAGACTTACATTTTAGTTCAGGACTAGGCTTAAGCCTTATCTGTGAAACTAGGGGTACATCTCAGTCACATTTACTTACTGGAAAAAAAAAAATCAGTCACGGATGATAGTGCTTTTTTAAAACTGAAAACATTTGTTTTTGCATTATGTACTGTATCCTGATTTATCCTGAAGACTTTTGATATATAAAAAAAATAGTCATCAAAAATTCTTGACAATACATGTATGCCTTTACAATGAAAAAAAAAAATTGCTAGTTACTGAAACATTTTAATGACTGTCCAGTCCATCCATTAGATAAGAAGCAACTATACATATTTCTGAGGTCTTTGTGTTTTTCAGTGCTGTTAAGTGGCACAAGCGAGACCAACAACCTCCACACTGACTCACACATGTAAATCAACCTTTACACTTAATTAAGCACAATGGGCCACATCAAAGTCATGAATTCTTCCTTTATAGTCGCCTATTGACGAAGCATCAACTGCACTGCCAGCGTCTGGCTTTCACACACTGCTTCATATCTGAAAACCCTCGAGGGGACACTAAAAATGCAAGGACAACCTGAAATAAAAAGGCCTTTATGACACTTGTGCTGTATGGTTTTGAGTTCACAAGCTATGGGTATTCATTAGCAAGATATACGGGGAGATAATTTCACCCCGGAATCTATCTGCCTCTCTTAAATCACTCACGCTGACAAAAATTTGTGCCTATATGCCTTGTTTGAATTCTCATTTAACTACACTAGAAAAGAAAAACCCTGTGCAAAGGGTTTGCCAACATTTACAGAGACATGTTGGAATACTCTATTTTTGGGTAACATGCTGCTAATGTTCCATGACAATCTGATATCCTAATAAACACATTTCATCCAGTCAAACACGTTTACAAAGTATTAAAGTCTACTCCATGGATGTGGTAAAAATGAGTTACCACATCCATGCTGGCTTATAGATGCCTTAAATATAAAACAGAATGCAGTAAAGTTTTGAAAACCACACATATGGGAAAATAATTAGTGGTGTTTGTTAAGTGAAGCATCGCTATTAGTATTATTTATATGAAGAGTTTGAGATTATAGAAAACCTTTAAGTGGAAAATCCAATCGACTGATGGCTCCAGAAGACCATAAAGAGTTGGGATAGGCTCTTTTGATTTGGGACAGTATCTACCTAGCAACCACCCAGAACACACTGGAAACTGACGTTTTAAAAACACTTCAGAGACCCTAGCAACCTCATAGCAACGCCCTGGCATCCATCCATCAAAGAGGATAATTTGGAATAGGCAGCAGCGCTCTATCTATAATCATGCTCCAATAAAATGTTCTGGTTTTGTATTTTGGTAAGTAATTTTGTTGTATTATGTAAAATTGGTCTCTCAGAAAAAGTCATCTGCTTAGTAAAGTGAACTCTGGTTAAGGTTCAAGGCACCCTGGATGGAGTTTAATACTCTTGTCCTTGAGGTTCACAGAATATGTTTTAGAAACAGAAGACATCTCCAATTCGAAATGAATGCCTCCAAAAGACTTTCAAGGCTAAAATCTGTAAATAAATGAACGTGAGAAAAGGCAAAATATGTGCTGTATTGCTTTTTTGATCTAGGTTATAATTCTTTGTGGTATGGACTTCTGGCCTATAAGATGTTGCACTCAACATGTAGTCAGGTTATTTGCCCAAACTGTTTGTCACATGTCTGAAATGCAATATTTGTTCAGCTCTCCTGATACCATTGATACTTATTGCTGCAGGAAACCCATCACACAAGTACTGAGTTACTGTCACATCAGAGGAGAGTCTCATTTTCAGTGTTTTATAAGTTGGTCAAAGTGAAATATTAGCAGAAGGCTCAACTGAAATACCAGTCTTATATTGTGTCAACTGGCAAATTTTATTTTCAATTTAATTGAATTTTGTAGGGTTTCCTCATAGAATCCACACAGAGTCATAGAAAACCTGGAAATATTGGGATATTATTATTATTACTAGTAGTAGTAGTAGTAGTAGTATTAATATTAATGTTGTTGTTGTAGAAAACTAAAGTCTTGGAAATGCATTAATCAACTTGCTCTCAGAATATGTAGGACATAGTTGATACTTAAATGTAATTTAAAAACTCAATGAAGTCTCCTGAGCTATACAAGTTGAGCATTTTCTTCTGGATTGATAACTAGGATGACTTTCAAACTCCTTAAGATCTCATGTTTGCAGTCTGAATGGCCCAAGAAAGCACTATAGTCTCTGTTTTACAAAGTTCATGGGAACTGCCTTCAGTCAACATTACTTTAAATGTATGAATGTGAGGTTCTGAACTTTTGGACCGCTTTTCAGTACAATCACAGGCACCCAGACACTTCAGCACATAACAGCCCCCGCTGCAGTCCGGCTGAAAGGATGAGTGTGTTTGAAAACGTGTCTGAGGCTGTCTGAAAAATATCAGAATGTAGTCAGTCACTCAGACTGCAGAGACGAGGCGCAGATGGCCCTGAATGCTTGAGGTGCTACAGCAAAAAAAAAAAAAAAGAAGAAAACTGACTGAACAAAAGACTGAACATGAGCTATTTCCAATGCATTATATATACACTAGTGTGGAATGCTGTGTAAACGGAGGAGTTTTCCCACATTAAAATGTTATATGCAATACTTATTATTTTAGGAAGGAGTTTATAAATCATGTGGACATAGACCAGAATCAAGGTGTTTCTTCTAAGACGTTGTTTGAAACACTGCAGTGGGATTTGAGGACCAATTTTAGGATTTAAACAAAACAAAACAGAATCTCATTTTGAATGTTGGTAAAAACATTGCATTGAAATCCTTGGTTTTAAGTTGTCGCATTCAGTGATTCAGTCATTTGAGTGTTCAGGAAAAAATGCAACATTACATATGCAGTCTAATAAATGTGCGAATTTTGCATAGTAATGCACATTATTGCACAAACACACACAAAGGGCAATGAAAGGCTGCCTTTTCCATTTTGAAAATATGATTTTTAAAATAGATTAAAATAAATCTCTCAAGCCATGTGAAATGGCTTATAAACAAGCTAAACTACTACATATTAAAATGGGCTTTAACTATACATTCATAAAAAAACAGGGTTGACAGTTTTACAGTTTTTTTAGCGATTACTAGCCTGTGCTCAAGTCATGTAATTTCTTTCAAGATATTCAAGATCTTTCATATATATATGTGTGTTTATATATATATATATATATATATATTCCGACATTTCTAAAAACTATTTAAAAAAAATCATTTCACAGTTACAGTAATTATATAATTTTTGTAATTATATAATTAATATGGGATAGTTGTGATGGTAACAGGATTGATAACCTGTGCACAAATACATCATATACTGTTTTAATAAATGTAATACATTTTAAATGAATTTGATGTCAGTTTATTAATTTATATTAATTGACTTTTTTATGTACCTTTTATGATTATTTTTAATCAGTTGAAATCATTTAAAGTCGATTGCCATTGTGTATATTATCTTATTTTTTTTTTAAAAATTTGCTTTTCCTTCCTTAAAACTGAAATGGCTAGTCAGACACTCATAGTTTAAGTTATTATTTATACATATGACACTAAGGACCACAAAAGGCACTCATTTCACAGAATCTCCCAAATGTCAGTGTCGACCTTCTGCAAAGGGCTCAATTCCAAGGCACAAAATAAAACTCAGCTTTCCAACCTTTAGATTAATCTTGTTCTTGGCAATGTTTCTTTGTATGGGTGTCTACCTCAAAGCATTTTTTAAACTACAACAGGATACAGTTCATTTAGTAGGACTAGCAAGAACAAACCTCCCTGTGAGTAACAGAATCTGCTGCACATTTTCAGCCATCGATCTTTGAGATGACATCACTGATACACTCTCTTCTGAAGAACGACTACAACATCTGCTGTGACGGCCACACAAATGGGAACTGTCCTAATTTATATCGCAAGAAACTTAAGAATGCTAAGCTAGTCTTGTGATTCTCAATTTTAAAATGAAACATTTCCAAAGCCACCCCCTGATTTTGTTTAGTTGAGTAGTTCACCCAAAAATGAAAAACGTGCTCGTTCTCGTGTCATTCCAAACTACCATGACAACAGTGCTGGCTAGATTACTTACAAATGGTAGTCCATTACTGATCATAATTTACATGATGAAAATTGTAGTTAGTAACATAATCTGGATTACACATGTTGTAGTCTAACTATGTGTTGATTGTGATGTATTTACTATATAAACATAACATATTTTTTTCTGAAATATATACATGCATGTGTGTGTATTTAGAAATACATATTAAATATACACGGCACAAATATTATGCACACACAAACATTTATTTTGGATTCAATTTATCACAATTTATCGTTTAACAGCACTACTTTTGGCCTAAGTCGTTTATCACATAGAATTGAATGGGATTATTTTGTATCAATAATAAAGAAAAAAAAAACAAAGAGAAAGAGAAAATATTCCATTCTTTATCACCATCATGAAAAGCATCAAACATGTCTTTTTTTAGGTGAATTATCCATGTAATTGTTAAAACAACTAACAGCTACAGTAAGTGAAATCGAGACTGTTAGCTAAACAAGTTAACGTGCGAAAGCAAACAGTTTATGTGATTGGCGTCGCCACTCTACCACCATCTTGATTTTAGTCATCTAGATCAGTGATGATGATCAGAGATTGGAGAGTAAAACAGAAGAAAGAAGATGAGTAACAGTGATGCATCTTTTCATCTTTGTTTTCAAAGTTCTGGGACTGGAACGTCTTAGAGGCGAATCCACAACCCCATTTCTCGGCTCCATTCATCAGTCTGATCGAATCTTTCAGACTCGAAACAAAAACAAGAGAAGTGAAACAAAGATGGTTATAATAGGGGCCTGTATCTCCTCACGATATCACCCCCTCAAGATCTCTTAAACAACCACAGCACAGAGAGCCCGTCTCGAACGCCAGAGAGCCGAATCATAAATATTCCAGAGCACAATTCTGTTTAGATTTGATATGTGCTTTAACAAGAAGATAAGGTGTAAGGTCTGATTTCAGTGGGTCTGCTGTGACCTCCTGCTGCTGTACCCATCATTTCACCAACCAGCTTGACACCAAACAAGATAAGAGAGAGCCAGAGACACAGACACAACACGCACAGACTCATGTGGGCTGCATCCACTAAAAACCTGCAAACACTCAGGAACCTGTAATAAGAGATGGTCTTCATCACTGTCAATTTAAGCAATGCATAGTTGTCTTCTCAGCTGAAACTGTCCCTGAAAGAGCAGGCGTTTCTCTCTAATGCCATCAGTGTTGAGGAAGCAACTTTGAAACTGTAGCTTGCCAAGCTGCAAATAATTTGGCTTCAACTAACAGTCAAGCCTCTCCTGAAAAAGTAGTTAGCGAGCACTAACACAAGGTACCTCGCTACACTGAAACTGCTTAAGCGGGCAATATCTACGAGTTAAAATTGTATTAAATTGAATTTATATTCACTGAAAAAAAGTAGTAATTGCTATTGTTGCATCAAGGATCTGACTCTACTTGATGTAAATATCCTGTAAAGTTTACTTTTGTTGCGAAAAACTAATTTAATATGATTAACTTGAATAAAACTAGACAAATTATCTTTATTATCAACTCATAATGGGATAACAGCTGAGCTACTGTTGCACTACTCAAAAATGTAGTCAAGTTTGTTGCAAATTTTAGTTAGTTGTTCCCTGACTGAATGCCACAACAAGAATTTCAGTCTCTTAAAAACAAATGTCTGTCCAATGCTAATCTGCTTTATGCAGCTGATTAGGGATAAACGCAAAACAATGCAAATGAATTAGCAACGCGAATGAGTTTCAATCACTTTCGCATCGGATCACCCACACTCAGAAGTCTATTATCCCGAAACCATGCTGCAAGCTACACTACAAACAAATTACTAACAGACACCAACAACACAATATTTTGTATCATCCAGAACATGCAGGAAACACAGTAGCGAGTAAAGTGTGACTGGCCCTGTTTGATTTTTGCATGACAACCACCAATCAGGAGGCAGCTGTTATGAGGCTTAATCCATTAAAACCAGCGTCTCCTCCCGGTTAAATCCTAATGAGGATTTAAAGAGCTCGGCTGCAGGGGGCCGTCGGACAACAGACACACCTTGCTGAGCGGTCTGCCCCTGACCCGATATACTCCTTTCTTATCATACAGATCAGGAGGAGGGCTGATGAAAGACAGTGAAGACGAATGCGGGTGTATTGACCCCCCGGCCGCTCGGCATTATGGGAAGTCTGATCCCTCAGTCTGATAGAAAACCCCTGGGTAAGAGGAAAAACAAAAAGCAGGAGACAAGGAGAAGAAAGAAACAAAGAGAGCCGTGTAGTCTGAGGTATAAAACCCAAAACAAAGGAATCTGAGATCTGAATCCAAGATCTTAATAAAGAAGCTAAATACGGGAGAATTCAGATATATTGATATTGAAGGAACGTCGATATGAACAAAAAGCCACAGGCCTGAGGCTGAGGGGAATTGGCTTTAGCCGCTCAAAGATAATCAGTTTCTCTAGTTTAAATGTTTCCTTATAAAGTGTAACTGCACAGATGGGATTTTGAGGCATGTGAAAGGCTTGTCCACACTTGTCCGTCTCTAAAGAGAATGGCGCATTTTCACAGCAGGATCCACGTAATTTAATCAGACCCTCCGGTATGAAACAAATCTGCGATGAATCTTGCACATTAGCATTCTCTGCTAAAAAAAAAAAAAATGATACCAGCCAAAGTTGGTCTGCAAGCCTGACCGAGCTTGTTAGGCTAGTCTATTTTGATGATCAAGAAGAAGGTTTCGGGCACTTCTCAACTGGCCAGGCTTGGTAATCAACTAACACCAGCAAATTACTTTAGGCTGGTTTATTTACTTGTAATTATTTACATTTACGTATTTCAATTCAGCAGGGTTAGCATTAACAGAATGGATCTCAATATCAAAGAAAAATAATCAGAAAATAACTGTATTAAGCTTTTTTTTTAGCTTCATCCACATTCCACAGAATACACATAATATCACAATACAAATCACATATTTTTCCCTAAAACACTTGCTTGACACATTAGGAGACAAATGCACAACCCCGTCAATCAAAGAAACCAGAAAGATCCGCTCTAATTCTGTCTGTGTGCGAGTTCAGAGAGACCAGCAGCCCAGAGACATGCAGAAAGGGACAGAATATGAGAGAGAGACATGTGGGAGTGAGAAAGACCGTGAGAGAGACATCTAGACGAAAACAGTAACAGAAAATGTTAGAAACAACAACTCGACAAACCTTGATATGAGCAGCCCCCCCAAACAAACAAAAACAAACAACCAAGACAACCGGCCCAACCTAAAGTAAGCAGTAGGGTTTATACATTCTTTCTCATGATACAACACAAAATTTATATTTGTGAGCTGACACAAGCACACACAGACACACAGCTATATATAGAGCTGCCATTTTAGACGTCCCTGTGACATATTTTTACTGTTAATCAGCAGACATTCAACTGAGGTGTTTAAAGAGTCGAGATAGACAGCTCATTTCAGTCTGAGAGACAGATGGCTCATTTCAGTCTGAGAGACAGACAGCTCATTTCAGTCAGAGTTTGAAGGCAAGAGGGATAGCAGCTGTCCAAATAAGGGGCCCACCTGAGATGGAAAATATGATTTTTAGGTTACACTTTTAGTGTTAACCTTTGGGAGATGATTCCAATGTAACAAGGAGTTGTAGGATTGTGGTGGGTGATATAACCAAAATTACATATCATGGTATGAGTCATTTTATAGCACGGTTCCTGTGTATTTAATGATATTATGTATAACATTTTTCCTGAAAATTCAACCAGAAAGAATTTATGTAACACATGTAACAACTGGTCCAAAAAAAACTGCTTCACTGAAAACGTTACTAAACAAAAGACTCAAAACTAGAGGCGTCATGACCATTGAAAGTGATTTTTGAGCCAAGTGGATTTTGAATGCAGCTTCCAAAAGACAAAAAATAGCTGATTAATATTTTCTATATTTAATACAATCACACCGGCGTGATTAGATCGTTCAGTGCGTCATATCATCAGCTGCTAAATTCAAATCTGAGTTCGCTGGCTGGCGCTGAGCCAGAGGCAGATGCGTTTTTACAGCACTACTCATTATAACCAATCACACACAATACTGTTGAGCTATGAACGCAATGACCAATCAGAGGTGTTCAGATGAGTCATCGCTAAAATGCAGATGTTTTCTTCACTTCACTTTCTGGATACTTCTCTCGTCAGAAACAACAAAGTGAAAATGCGTGTACGAATATGTATGTAAGATAATAATTTCATAGTATAAACCAGACATTTTCAAACCCTGGGTCACGACCCTTGGGTTGGTCACGAGACTTAAAAATGGGGTTGTGGGATAAGTTAAGGAAAATGTTATAAAATTATTTAATGCAATTTTAATAATAATAAAACAATAATAACAACAATAATAATAACTTTGAATAGAAACACACTTAAAAACAACATTAAAATAAGTGTAAAAGAAATACTAGATCTCAATCACCTGACCCACTTAACGTTACATGCAATCAAGCTTTTTAACATAGCGCTAAGTCATTTATGCAGCCATTCTCTTTTCCCCACTGCGATGATGCAAACTGCAAAGGCTTTAGTAGAGTTATATTATTAGCCAGTCTTTAACTTATTTTATGTTGAATATGAGAAGGCCGAAGTCAAAAATTACAATTGATGATTTTTTCACGAGGAAAAAAGGCCCTGAGACCGAGACCCCTTCAAATGAAGCAGCAGAAAACACTGTCAGCGGCCCAACTCTGCCGCAAACAGTGGAGATCAGCATAAAAAATAGTGAAGGTGATGCATGCGAACATTATAGCAGTACTTCTTGCCCAGCAAAGAAAAAGCAGAAATCTGGAGTAAGGTCATATAAAGATGATTTTTTTGAAGTTTGGGTTTGCCAACTGTTTGGATCCAGGCCATATTGCAATAACAATGTGCATAATATGCGGTAAAAAGTTAGCAAATGAAAGTTTGAAACCAGCAAAGTTGGAAAGATACACGTCATGCCAATTTTGCAGACAAACCATTGGCTTTTTTCAGAGGAAGACTCAAGAGATTCAGTCATCAGCTCAGGTACTCAGCAGAAGCATAACAGTCAATCAAAAATTACACTTGGCATTTTATTAAGTTTCGTGTCGTGTTGCCAAAGAAAAAGCACAACATACAATTGCAGAGAGATTAATTTTGCCTGCTGCACTACACATAGTAAATACAGTTCTGGATGAAAAGGCATCTGAAAAGCTAAAACTAATTCCTCTTAGTGACAACGCGGTGTCACGCCGAATTGGGGATATTGCCCAGAATTTGGAAGAACAGCTGAGAGCGAGACTGAAATCAGCAAAGAATTTTGCAATTCAGCTGGATGAGAGCACTGACATTGTATCAAGCACTACTCTACTGGTTTATGTTCGGTACATCTGGCAAGTAATGCTTTCATGACAAAATGCAGTCTAGAATGGGTCAACTGCAAAGGCATTTCCAGCGACCACGTGGCCAAAATCACTGGAAAAAAGTTGTCAGAAGGAATAAGGATGCAGCAGGACAGAACATTGTTTGGAATCATTGTTTTATTAATCGTGAAGCTTTGGCATCAAAAGGAATCCCAGCTGAGCTTGAATTGGTGATGAGAGACATTGTTAAAGTTGTGAACTACATTAAAGGTAGTGCTCTTAACAGCAGACTTTTCGAGGCCCTGAGTACTGAAATAGGAGCCGAGCACACACATTTACTCTTTCAAACAGAGGTGAGATGCTGTCGAAGGGCAGGGTGGTCAACCGAGTGTACGAACTGAGGGATGAAATACATGCTTTTCTAACGGAGAAACTGTCACCTCTCTCAAGCTCATTCAGTGATGAAAAGTGGCTTTTAACCCTTTCTTATCTTGCTGACATATTTTCTGTTCTAAACGAACTGTACCTAAAACTACAAGGAAGGGAGGACAATATTTTCAGACATTTTCACAATTTCAAGCTTTCCAGAAATCACTCGAACTCTGGCAGTGTCGACTCAAATCCTCAAGCTACTATATGTTCCCGACAATGATGAAAAACACTGAAGAAAATTATGTGTCCAAGAAAATGATTGCTGACTTGAAGCGCCTCATGCAGTCACATCTGGATGCACTAATAGGGAAATTCTCTCGTTACTTTCCCCAGGAGAAGTTCAATGAATTAAAAGACAAGCGGTGGGTGAAAAATCCATTTGAATTTGAAACTCCAGATTCAATTGCTGGACTGAATTTAACTCCTGAAGAAGAATCAGAAATGCTGCAGCTAACCTGTGATAGCACGGTGAAAACTCGCCACAAAAAAGAAAAATTATCTTCGTTCTGGATTAGCCTCTCCACTGAGTATCCGATGCTGAGCAAGCAAGTGTTTCATTGCTACTGCCTTTTACCTACCTATAAGTGTGAAACTGGATTCTCAGTTTTAACCAAAATGAAGATGAAAGAATGAAACAAGTTGAATGCTTCTCCGGACATGTGTGCAGCCCTGTCATCCTGCGAACCGGCTTGGGACCAGATTATGCAGAATAAGCAGGCCCACCCGTTAAAGTAAGTTATGTACGCTTACACACACGCTTTCCCACCATCTCCTCCAGTAAAATATAAAATATAAAAAGAAATATGAGCAATGCTGTCTCCATAACGTTTTTAAATGACCTGCCAGGATGGCAGCTCACCTCTCGCACCATTTCTATGTGACAGGAGAGGCAATTGGGAACACCTGGTGGAGCAAATAGGGAATACTGCGAAGGCGGAGTGTCTCAAGCACTTCCAAGGGTCCTTCGTGCACTTCGGAGGCATGGCCTTCGAAGTCAGCTGCCATCCTGGCATGGCATGGCCTTCGAAATCCATGCACTCCGAAGTGCATATGCTTAGCTTTGGGACACAGCTTATGAATGGGTCTTTGAATCATTGATTCACCCGATTCATTCAAAACGCGAATTCATTCAAAAACTAAATACCGCCGTGTTACTCAGAGATGCATAACAATTCTGCTGTGGCTTTATAGGTAATATTTTTGTTGCAAAACTGTTTAGCAAAAACACAATATTGTGTTTAAATTATAATACAGTGTTAACTTCTTATTTACTGAACTGTTGTATAAAATCACATTTGCACTTGTTATAATCGGGACAGCACTCATGTAATATTGCTTTAGCTGCTGTGATATCATGTAATATAGATATGAGACAAAAACTCATAACAACTCATAACAGTCAACTGTATGACATGTAAGGTCTGGGGGCAGGGCCAGTGCATTAAAATATATTATTCGCGTTATTAATTAAGTCAACGCATTAAACTGACATCCCAAGTATATATATATTTATAGACTTTTGCTTTTAATTATTTATGATGAGAACAGATGAACAGAAACAGTTCAACACCACACACTGCAGTGACAGTGGAGGCCACTAAAAACAAAATATGCTTGGGCTGGGAAAAAAAAAATATATATATATATTCTCATTTTTTGAACCAATATTGATTCTTAAAATCTCAATCGATTTCATTTTCAGTTGAATAATGAACCGTACATATAGTGACTCACATACTTTTGCCACTCACAGATTTGTAACACTGGATAATTTTTCTCAATAAATAAATGGCAAAGTATATATACTTTTTTGTCTCTTTTGTTTGATTGGATTCTCTTTGGCTACTTTCAGGACTTGTAATTCTAGACCAAATTCACCTCCAGTGCAATGGGATATAGGCAAAATCAGCTGTTGGATTGTACATGGATCCACACTTCGAAAATGTACTTGAAATAGTAAGCATCCAAGGACTTCTGGCATACTCTTTTCAACACACTGTGTTTTGCGACAAATTTATTCTAATATCAAATACTATTTAGGATGGGTAGTATGCACATTGTGACAGAGGGACACACACAATTTATTTTAAAAGTCCCAGCCACAAAAACATAAAAAAACACTCCTACCTTAAAAATAGAGTCCAACTTCTTCTTTTCCAGCAAAACTGATCCATCCTGTTTGTTACTGAAAATATTGGAAATTCTGGTAAATATTTATTCAAGCATTTAATACACAACACTACATATATGGTTTCATACGGTATTTAATTTTCTCAGTACAATAAACTGAACCAGTATTTCCACACCCTGTTTCTTGAGGGCACACGAACAATACACATTATTCAACTTTTCCTAACTAAACACACCGAAATCAACTCATCAGATTATTAGTAGAGAATCTCTCACACCAAATTAAATCAGTTTATTGTGAAAGAATTATAGAGGCAAAATTGCCCATCTTTTGCTGTGTTTTTTTTATTTATTATTATTATATTCAAATTATATGAATTATAATTAATAATTCTTATAATATAATCAAATAATTATTGCATGAACTGGCAATCAATATAACATTTTCCACATAAATTAATATAAATATATACATATAAAAAATATGTTTTAATATATAAAGATTTTAAAATTACAAACCTTTTTTTAAGTCTATGTGAAACTAAAATTATTAAATGTAGCTGATTCATTTGCATAGTCAGATATGAAGGAATTTTTGTATGAATTACTCCTATTATATTGTAACAGACTTACAATGTGACCCTACTAAACACCACTGTATGCAACCACTGTATATGTGAGACAAGGCCAACTGTGCATTAAAATCATTCAATCACCATTCTATATTAATGCACTGCTTTAATTGATGCGCACAAAAAACATACACACACATCACTCACACACAGAGATGGGAGATAGTTCTGCGCATATACAGAACGATTCAGGAGCTCTGAAACTTGTCGCTACCCTTGCTG
>JAUZSZ010000112.1:3403977-3417256 GCA_034780575.1 Labeobarbus marequensis | reverse complement strand
ATTTACAGTACTTTAATAAATATTAATGTGTTAAGTCAGAGGAACACATAATAAACCATATCCTCTGTCCACAGAGCACAGAGTGCCTCTCAAAAGCATCTGTGCCTGACATGGATACCGGAAATGCTGGTACTTCGGAGGCCTCTGGAGAATCAGGGAGCAAAGTAAGACCATTGTTGTTTTTAAGTTTAAGTTTGTCAGTATTCCTAAATGTCATCTGATTACATACAGCGATATTTCAAGATTAAAAATTCACAGAGGAATCATTAGGAAGCTCACAGATCATGTTAAAATGTAACTATATACTAAGGGGCAATCTTTGCCTTTCTGTAAACACAGTAGTCTATCTATTTGTACTTCATACTATATTTTAATAAATGCATTGAAATAAATTTGAACAATTATGGTTGCCTTTACACACTGTGTGTTAGTCCTGTGATGGACTGACCATCTGTCCAGGATATTTTCTTCTTTTGGCACGAGATGCTGAAATAGGCTCCAGCCTCTCTGCAGCCCTACACAAAACAAGCAGTTTGGAGAACAAATGGATAGTTTCCTTTAAAATCAATATTAAATAAAACACTAGCTATAAATATTACACAAAATATCATAACTTTCCAGTGCCTAGGTAAATGAATTTACTACATTTTAACACCATTGGTTTTTAACTTCATTTAATTTCTGACCTTATATGCAGTATTCATGTAGTTTGAATATACTTTAATGAAAAACAATGGTGCAATAATGAACTCTAAGACAGCATGTGTCAGTTAAATTGTGTTTGGGTTGCAGGTGGAGATGGTGTTTTGGCTGCTGTCCATGCTGGCCTCTAGAGATCGAGAGGAGATGTCCCGTACCCTTCTGGCAATGTCAAGCTCACAGGAGAGCTGCATTGCCATGCGCAAGTCTGGTTGCGTCCCTCTGCTTGTGCAAATACTACATGAGGGTGGCAATGGGGAGGCAACTGGGACAGGAGGCTATAGTCGAGAGGCCCGTTCCAGAGCCAGTGCTTCCCTGCACAACATTGTGTATTCACAGCCAGATGAGGGCCAAGCACGACGCGAGATGAGAGTTCTTCATGTGCTAGAGCAGATCCGCTCACACTGCGAGAATGGCTGGGACTGGATTGAGAACCATTTAAGTACCCCCTCTCCTGGTGGTGGCAAAGCCACAGGTGAGACCTGGTTAAGTTATAGTCAATGTGTTACATAATGTGAGAGTTACCATCCATTTGTTGTGAATATATTAACAAACCAAAGAATATGATTAAAGTTCCAAACAAAAAGACAAAGCTTATACATATAAGTTGTAAGTACTGTTATAAGTACTGTAAGTATCGGATTACTTTCTTATAATAATGCGTTAAGCTAACCAAGATTTGTTATAGCACTTGCATGTTGTTGCTCTTTTGTTGGTTTTGATTGCTTCTGTTGTCCTCATTTGCAAGTCGCTTTGGATAAAAGCGACTAAATGTAAATGACTAAATGTAATGTAATGTAAATGTAATAACTTACTTTAAGTATCGGATTAACTAGAGTGGTTCAATATGGTGATCAAAGTTTTTTTTTTTTTTTTTTTTTTTAAGCTATTATATATTAAGTAAAATATATATTTTGTTGATTTTTGTTGAGTATGCTATAAAATGTTTAATATAAGTATACATTTATCCACAGAAATCCCTGAGCCAGTGGATCCCCAGATGTGCCAGGCCTTGTGCGCAATAATGAAGTTATCTTTTGAGGAAGAGTACCGAAAGGCGATGAATGAACTAGGTATGTGAATACTGTTTCTCTAAATAGACCAAAGAAAAATCAAGTGTGTGCTGTAGTTGTAAATAGGCACATTTACAGTGAGGTGAAAACACAATGAAGAAGTTTATTTGTATCTTTTAGGGGGCCTGCAAGCCATTGCAGAGCTAATGCAGCTGGACCTAGAACTGTATGGCATGCAGAATGAGCCAATCAATATGGCCCTCCGGCGTTACGCAGGAATGGCACTCACTAATCTTACATATGGTGATGTTGTAAATAAGGTAAATTTTGAAATTATTGCATACAAGTTTGTACAGTTGTCTCATTCCTTTCTAATAATGTAATCAGTGTCCAAACTAGCCATAAATGTTTTTTACTGAAATATAATTAAACATTGTCATATAATTAAACAAAATACGTAGTTTATCTTTGGTAACAGTGAATTTTTGCACTCTAAATATAATATTAATTGTTAATAATGCATACATATAGTAACAAGCAAATGTACAACTTACACATGCAATATTTTGCCTTCTTGTGATGTTGACAAAATGTTTTTTATTCACTTTATCAGGCTACTCTTTGCTCAAAGAAAAACTGTCTTCAAGCCATTGTTGCACAGCTTGCATCTGATAGTGAGGAATTACAGCAGGTACATAACCTACTTTTCCATTTTCCAACATCACTCCTTTATGAATTTTTAGGCTGAAAAAAATATTAGGCAACAGCTCATTTTAATAGTTTTTTTTTTTTTTTTTTTTACTTTCTAATTATTTGGCCCACAACAGCTCTGTGATTTGTCATTGCTTTTAGGTAGTGTCAAGTATACTGAGAAACTTGTCATGGCGTGCTGATATCAACAGCAAGAGGGCTTTGAGAGATGTCGGCAGTGTGTCAGCACTTATGACTTGTGCACTGCAGGCTACAAAGGTACAATCAAACATTGCTATGACATACATTTCTTAGATTCAGTAAAACTGAAGATGAGTGATTTACCCATTACATTGGTGACATTTGTTCTCCAATACCACTCAGAAAGTGGTAATTTTACATGATATGGTCTTCCCCACAGGAATCCACTTTAAAGAGTGTGCTCAGTGCACTGTGGAACCTGTCAGCGCACAGCACTGAGAATAAGGTGGCAATTTGCTCTGTTGATGGTGCTCTCGGCTTTTTGGTTAGCACTTTGACTTATCGATGCCAAACCAACTCACTGGCCATTATTGAGAGTGGTGGAGGTATCCTGCGTAACGTGTCCAGCCTTATTGCTACCAGAGATGATTACAGGTATCATGTTTATTCACATTAACAAAATTAAGCAGAGATCAAAGTTTCCATGACATCCCTTAAATTCTTCCTGTTTTCCTAATTCAGGCAAATCCTCAGGGATCATAACTGCCTTCAGACTCTGCTGCAGCACTTGCGATCTCACAGTTTGACTATTGTGAGTAATGCATGTGGAACCCTCTGGAACCTGTCTGCACGAAGTCCAAAGGACCAGGAATTGCTGTGGGATCTGGGAGCTGTAAGCATGCTTCGCAATCTCATCCATTCAAAGCACAAAATGATAGCCATGGGAAGTGCTGCAGCTCTGCGAAACCTCCTCACAAATCGTCCACTTAAATATAAAGATACTGCTGTTATATCACCAGGATCCTGCATGCCATCCCTCTATATGAGGAAGCAGAAAGCATTAGAGGCAGAGCTAGATGCGAAGCATCTGGCAGAAACATTTGATTCAATCGAGAAGCAAAGTTTCAAGCATCAAAGTATAAACAAACCTTTGAGGCACATTGAGAGCCTAGCAAAAGACTATGCCTCAGATTCTGGTTGTTTTGATGATGATGAGGCACCTAATGTATCAACCAGCTTGGATACTGGAACCTTCTCCATGCTCTCCATGTTCTTGAACAATTCTAACTTCCTTAATACCCAGCCCCGTAAGCGAGAGGGGGAGCCTGAACAAGACGTCGAAACCTTTCAAACTGAAAATAAAAGGTCACAACCCCCTGATGATGAAGTGACTGTGGCAGCTGAGAAATTAGCCAAGAAGATCACTAACACTGTAGCTAAAATTGACAAACTGGTGGAAGACATTACCATGCATACATCCTCAGAGGACAGCTTCAGCCTCAGCTCGGAAGATCATTTTGTGGGTTGGAATTATGGACCAGATGAGCTTCACGAGGCACGAGCCATTTCCTGTTCCCCTTGTCATCTTTCTGACACCAGCTCTTTTTCACCTAAAGAGCGTCTGAGCAGAGCACATGCCTTCTTGCATCTTAAAACAGCCAACTCGAGTCTATCCAATGACAGCCTTAACAGTGGCAGCACCAGCGATGGATGTTGTGGCAGTCAGGACCAGACTCATACCTCGGCAAAACCAACAGAACAGCGACGTCCTAATAAACTTGACCTTAAGGTAACTCACGAAGAACCAGTGAAGAGTGGTGTACATATTTCAAGAGTTATGTGTCAAAATGAGATCCCTGAAAGAGATTTTGAGACAAACAAGGATGCAATTTTTCTTGATTCAGGTTCCACCGATACAGAGAAAAGCCAAGAACCTTTTATATCCACACCTGCAACAGTATCAACCAAGGTGTCTTCAGATGCTAGTATACCAACTGTCAAGTTGTCTCCCTCCTACCAGCATGTTCCACTGATCCAGAGTGTTGCCAAGTTTGGCATTGCAAAAACTGCAATTAACGTTCAGGCAGCTCAAGCAATGCGCAGGCAAGCTTGGGTTCCAACAGTGATGACTGGAGGTAGTATAAGCAAGTTTTCCCCAATATGCTCTGCAAGAAGCCCCACAATAGGACAGCTAGAGACCCCTCAGAAGTATTCTGTAGAGAACACTCCAATATGTTTCTCTCGCTGCAGTTCTCTGTCTTCTCTGTCTTCTGGAGATGGAGCTCTTGATGGACAGAGTCAGACGGAAAATGAGCTAGAGAGTGACTCCTCATTAGAAATCATTGAGGTGGAAGATGTGAGTGTTGAGAGAAAAGATGAAGAGGATGAGACACTTGATGACTTGAGTGACAGTCAGTTATTATTAACTGACCAGAAAATCAGCAGCTCTGATCCAACTGAGATCCCTAGTACAATCAAAAATGAGAAGAGGTTCCTTAGAGGAGTGTCTCCAGTAATTCTTGAGGACAGGACACCATCCAGCTCTTCAGAAAACTACATTCACGAAACACCTCTTGTAATGAGCCGCTGTAGTTCAGTAAGCTCACTTGGCAGCTTTGAATCTCCTTCAATTGCCAGCTCTATTCAGAGTGATCCATGTAGTGAAATGATAAGTGGTACCGTTAGCCCCAGTGACTTACCAGACAGCCCAGGACAAACAATGCCTCCGAGTCGCAGCAAAACTCCATGCTGTGCAGAATCAAGTGGACCAGAAACACAGAATCTTAGTGGTGTAGGAAGCCAGTGGGAAAACAGTTTGCGCAAATTCATGGAAATCGCAGACTTTAAAGAAAGGTTTAACCTACCTCCAGATTTGGACACAATGATCTATTTCACTGTAGAAAAACCAATTGAGAATTTCTCATGTGCCTCTAGTCTGAGTGCCCTCCCTCTGCATGAACACTATGTCCAGAAAGATGTGGAGCTCAAACTAACTCCTTTGCTAAACCAGCAAGACAATGATCCAGAGGATTCTGAAAAGGAAGAGGACATGGATGACCAAGACCAGTATAGTGAAGGCAACTCAGATGATGACATCGAAATTCTGAAAGAGTGCATTAATTCTGCCATGCCTTCCAGATTTAAGAAGGTAAGGCCAACTGTGATGCCCAACCTCTCAAACCAAGTTCTCAGCATGCAGAGTCAAAAATCTGCAAATCTGCAATTACCAGTGTATATGGTGCTTCAGAACAAAAACAATCAAATGTGTACTGGACAAAAGCTTGGAATGTCTTCAAAAGAAATCTATCCGGATGATTCCTCGTACACTGACTCTGCTGAAGGTACGCCCATCAATTTCTCAAGCACCACTTCCTTGAGCGATGAAACTCTTCAGTATCCACTCAGAACCAAAGGAATAAAAGACTGGCGAAGAAACAAAGAGACACAAGAGCTCATTGACATTGAGGCAAAGAGAATTGAAGACCTACGCATGTTCTCCCGCTTCCACAAACCAACTAAAATGACATGTCAGTCTCACATAGTCACAAACCAATTGAAAAAGACAATCAGACATATGGTACCCACTCAGAGATTACTTATACAGAGTAAAGAGATGGCAGCAAAAATGACCCAGCAAAGGATTCAAAGCCAGTCTCCAGTTCGACAAATTCAAAAGCAAGGACAGAATCTATCAAAAAGCATGCCGCAGTTAGATATTCCTATGAGAAAACAAAACACAGAGGTGTACCAAAATCAGAAAACCTGCTCTCTGAGTCATGCACAGGAAAACAATTTAGCCCTTCAGTCTAGACATCACCCAACAACTACGGAAGTGGCCATCTGCCATAAAACGGACAGACAGGATGGACTGATGAATAGGACAGGACAGAAATCAAGCAAGACTAATGTAATACGCAATGCTAATATACAAGATCAAGTCAACAGTTACCAGTCCCGCCAAAAGGGTTTTCACAGAATCAAGCAAAATCTAATTTTAGAAGAAGCACCTCCATGTTACTCTTTGAGTTCCTCCCTTAGCTCTTTGAGTGATGCAGAATTTGAGGAACATCATGAAAAACCTCAGCATACGTGGATACGGAATAAACATAATATTATATCCAAACCCCAGTGCCCTCCAAAATCACAGCAAGAACGTAACCAGTTTGAAGAGAACAGCTCACCAAGCTCAGTCAGCATGGATTCAGAAGATGACCTTTTGATAAAATGCATAACATCTGCAATGCCTCAACACAAGAAAAAGCAGGCTGCCAGAAAAAAGAAATCTGAGAAAAAGCACAAACAGAAAGCTACTCTTCAGAAAGCAACAGAGTGGAGCCCTGAAAATGACCTAGATTCTGATGAAATGGCATCAGACAAAGACTCTGATCTGAACAGTGTTGAATGGAGAGCAATACAAGAAGGAGCTAATACAATCATTACCACGTTGCAAGCTTCAAAGTCCCAGGAACCCTCATCAGAGTCTGAATCTGTTCTGTCATTTATGTCTGGATCAAGCTTTACTCCTAAAGAGAAGAAGGTATACAAAGATGACAAAAAGGCTAATAAACCGCTTGATTTTGCCCCTCGTAAACCTGTTCCAAACATGCCTATGGTCTTCAGGGGTAGAACAGTGATATACACACCCAAGAAGGAGACAACCCTCTCTCAAATACCACCACCTAAAAAAGTGACACAGAAAGCGGATGCCCCTAAAAACCCAGATCTAGCTCAACACAGGTCAAGAAGCCTTCACAGACTGGGCCACCCCATGGACTCCATGCAGTTGTCATTGCCCAAAAGAAGCTCAACACCACCTGCCAGGATACCAAAGAGCTCATCTTCAGGGTCATCTCAAAGTTCAACACCTTCCAGGCATCCTCAGAAAAAAGTAACCTCCCCAACCCAAACCATTAAACAAGGTCCAGAGAAGGTGGCATCAGCACCATGCAGTCCACCGGACAAAAGAGGAAGCACTTCAAACACTAATCATAACTCGAAGTCTCCCATAGACAGGAAAACACAGAAATCCCCTGTCAGAATACCATTCATGCAGAATCCATCAAGGCAAGCAAGAAATATTTCACCTTTAGTAACCAGCCAGCCCACTAGCATCAGCAGACAAAATACACAGATGTCAGGGAAAAGAATCCTACCAGCAAATCGATTGGATTTGGTTCGCATGACATCTACTCATTCAAGTAGTGGAGAATCAGATCATAATGGCTTTCTCAGACAACTGACGTTCATCAAAGAGTCATCAAAAGTCTCAAGACGTGATGCTTCTTCACGTTCTGTCCCAACATCACAGCATGCCTCACCCCGAAGAGCAGTTCCAGGGGCCCCAGCAGTTTTCTTATGTTCTTCTCGTTGTCAAGAGCTGAAGGAAGCAGTTCAAGGTCCAAGAAGAATGCCTGTGACTCAAGGACAAAGACAAGTGCAGGAACAGGGGGTACTCAGACAGGGCATGGCTCCATCAAGAGCCACCTCCATTGATAGAGACGTCACTGTGAAACGCCCAGCTAGACGTACAAGCTCGGAAAGTCCTTGCAGGGCCTCACAGAGAAATACGCCCGGCCCAAAGCCAAGAGAAAAGAGGGAGGATACTTTCAAAAGATACTCCTCCTCACCAAGCATAAATGTCTTGAGTCGCGTCACCAGCCGCTCATCTCTTCGCTCTTCATCCTCTGACTCAAGCGGACGAGCTAAAAGTGAAAGGAACACAAATCAGAGGCAACAGAGAGCTGGATCACGTAACTCAGACAAAGTGACCTGGCGAAGGATTCGCGACGAGGACGTTCCCCAGATATTAAAGAGCACCCTTCCACACACTGCACTGCCCCTGTTGCCTTCACCTGAAGGCGCCAAACAGATGCCACCACCGCTACCAGGAAAACTACCAACTATTACTCTAGCATCACGGAAAACAAGTGATGCAACTGTTCAAACTGAGGACTACTCAGCCAACAAAACAAATTCAAGCACCTCTCCCACGATTGAAAAAGCTCTTGGCATTACAGAGGAGGCCACAAAGATGGCCCTCCCCAGGAAAATAAGCATGGCCTTTGGGAATATCCTCCAAGATGGGGATTCGGATGGATCTCTAAAAACCTACAGCACAGCATCAACCTCCACCTTTCAGTCAGTGGAAAGTACCCACAGTGGTGGTGTTGGCCATTTCCGACAGAGCTCACCCAGTAAAGCTGTCAGAGTTACTCCTTTCAACTACATCCCCAGCCCCATGGTCTGCTGCTCTCCACAGACACATAGTCAAGCACAGACAATGGCAGAGAAGACAGGGGAAAAACATGAAGCATAAACTCTGTAATCTGTCCACAGTTCCCAGGTTGACAAAGTAATATGCTCCTGATGCTGTAAAAACTCAGGTGGTAATGGATATGGTTCACTTTACCTCGGATATTTCTTGTGCTTGCCAGTGCATCAGAAGATTTACCTATTTGAAAAAAATATTAATAATACAATCTGGATCTGAACAATTACCCTTGTACTATAGAATCTCACTGGATTTACAACATGAACCTAACCCCACCACAAATGAGGGTATACCCATTTTTTTATATTTTTGTACAGTGATATTAATTATTGCTTGTGCTACTTGGACAATTAATCGCACATGACAAAGACTGTCTTGGAAATGTGCTATCCACTGAAAAAAATTACGGCCTACATTTAGAACAATATGCAAACTATTCTTCGAACAACAGTGACATATACGACTGTCATAAAAGACCATGTGCCACCTGCAAACCGGAAAAAACTGTTGTACTCTCACGTGAGAACCATGTATGCACATGCCTTTATGCCACACAGACAGGTTAAACAGCCTCTTGCCTTCATTTATTATTACTGCAGGAAAATATAGCTACAATAGGTAAAATCTGCACAAAATGTCTATGTAATCGTCATGGATATTTAGTGGTGATGTTGTAAATACTGATATACAACTGTAGTCAAATGCTTCCCAGAAGGCAAAATGTAATCCTGCCATTGCTACAAATAGCATGCTAAATACTCACTTAATCCACTGTACACACGTGATGATGACTTTGCAATTTCTTTTTTCATTGAAAATGACAGACTCTAAGTACAACCATGTATCTCTACCCACACATTTGCATTTTTGAATATAAGATTGTTGTAATTGTTGAGTGTTCAGCAAATGTATGTAATACAATTAAGTGGCTGTACATACTCTTGCTTACTGAATGCTTTCATAATGTCATTTTGTGTAGAGTCACGTTATGCTTTAAGTATTTAAAAGCAAGCTAATGAGTAGCAACTCTGTGGATTGAGATAAATACTTGCCATTTACAGTAAGTTGGGCTAAATTCTAACAGGCTGCTGTAGAATGTTTAAAATGGCTTCCATTCAACCAAAGCCTATTGCCAAAACTGCAGCTACACAAGCAAATATTGTAGACATATGATCAGTGTAGGTTTCACTATGGCCAATTAGCCAGCACAAAAAGTGTTTGTCTTATTTGGTGAGGTGCAGTATTTACATGGGCTTAGTTTTAACTGTAATATAGCAGCTTCACTCAATTTGTCTCTATTAGTCATTCTCTTCTAAAAGTAAAGTTATTGATCCCACAAATTCTGAGAATGATACAGAGAACTACAATGTATTTCAGATGTGCTGTGAGTGCCGATTCCAACTGGTGTTCCCACATTAAAGACTTTCTCTGAAGATATTGAAATTGACCAGTAACAGAGCTCAGTGTAATGTTGTAAGGACCCTTACCAGTGGTGGTCAGGATAAAGCAATATGATGCAATGCTAAATTCAAATTGACATATTTGCGAGGTCTTGTCAAAGCATGAATTGGGTTCAGAATGTTGTTTGAAAGAATGTGGTGTTGGCCAAGGGTTAGGGGGTCCTCAAATAAACATTCTCATAAATCATGTGTCCTTACTTTATCTGAGTGGAAGTAATTTATTTAATGGTAGATGCCTTCTGACTATCTTCAGGGTTGCTAAGTCTGCGTAACAACACTATCCTAACGGCCAATCAAAAACAGCCCAAACTAGTCTAATGACCCTATCACAACTAACAAAATTTAAAATATGCCACACCTGTACCTGTAATACATATTTTAAAGTCAGTGTTATGTGCCATAAACAATTTCAATACGAGAACCACTATATACTAGTAATCATAAACACATTCTGTTTTCATTGAGGAGCACAAGAACCTAAAGTTTCTCAGTGCTTCTCCCAAACATTGTAGTCAAACAGAAAATTAGGGGAGGTTGGGGAAACTATTTAAAAGCCCATTTCCTGCAGACTTGGCATCCTTGACAGCAATGGTTCAAAGTTGTTGTTGTTTTTTGTTTTTAATGTGACAAACCATTTTATCATTATAAATGGGGCAGAGCACCTATCACCCCAAATCTGAGGGAAACCACAGACTACCACAAGTCTAGTTTAAGTAGTGTTTAAATTATCATTAAGTAATATAATTTAAATATATTTAGTAAACCATTATTTTGCCAAAGTGCTCTTTTGTTCTTACTTTTTTGTTTGTTTGTTTGTTATTAGATAGTCTGCTGCCTTTAATTCATAACCCTAAATGAGATTTATGTTCAGTAACTAAAAAGTTGAAAGCTCCTTGCTATGTTAAGTGAGACGACAGAAACACTGTCAAATTTAACACGATCTGTTAATTCACTTTTTATTAATCAGTTTATTAATCAGACTAGGTGCTACTGCTTTGAGTTTTTTTTTTTTTTTTTTTTTTTAATGGCCAATTTTGGACCACAGCTTGAGAACCAATGCGCGAAAGCCACAGAAATCACAAGCTGTGAGATCTTTTTTGTATGGATAATTAGTCCCTTAGCAGGCTATTAATCTCCACTTTAACACATATTAAAATGTCACTGTGATGAATATATACATGCATATAAATTTAGGGTGACCATACATGCCATTTTTCCCGGATGCGTCCTGGCCAGGATTTCTATATTGCCTAAAACATTGGCTTTGGCTTTGTTTGCGACCAATCGGTGTATGACATCAAAGTACCATACAGACGGTTCCTCATGCTTTCAAAATGCTCTCGAGGTACTTTGATGTCAAACACCGATCGGTCTGAGCTACGGTGCTTTAAGTCGAACACACCTAATGTGTATGTGTATTTGCATTGCTTTGACCGTAGATCCCACTTTCTCACACACCATGATTGGTCCATTATGTTAACGCCTGCATGTTATTGGTCAAACTTCTTTTCCATCATTACCTTCAGCAAGTATGAATACAGGAAAACAAAGCAAAAACAAATCCTGGCAAGGACATGTCCAGGAAAAATGGCACATATGGTCACCCTAATATAACATATACAGTCTACCCTGAATAATTCCAGTCATCAATAAACTCAAGAAAGCTTGGATTGTGAAAATTAGATGTAAATTACATTAATGAAAATGCATTAAGACTGCACAACTTGTGAAATGGACTGTGCTTATACAGTACTGAACACACACCACACATTAACATTGACCAAGTAGATTTAATAAAAAAACAAATCAGCCAGAAATATCACAAACATAAATTGAAAATGACAAAAGTGTCCAAGTGGCACATTATTATGATGACACTGAACCTAAATGCTAACAGCAGCTTAGCAAGATGAAAGACTCTTCCGTGGAAATTAAGTGCCATGCTCAATCATCAGCTACTGAATGAGCAAATCTCAAGTTCAAAAGCTACAGGCGAGTTTTCACAGTGCGCTCCTCTTCACCTCCATCACGCTGTGCTTCAAAGACTCCCCAGCCGCACGCAGCTCGTCTCTCCGCCGTGCGAGATTGCCACGTTCCTCTTGCAATCGCTCATGCAGCTCTATGTAGCGTCTGCTCTGCAGGTATCTCACCTCCACTTCGCTGCCACTGGAACTGGCTTTCAGATCTGAAAAGTCAAGGCCAAATATTACAATATGCATGCAAAGGTGCAGCCACACTAGCTAACATCCATGTCCAACACTGCGAGCAGTAGCAAAGAAGCTGGCCTACAAGATTCAATAATACATGTAATCACTAATTACTCCACTGTTATTAAAAAATACATTTAAAAAATTGTAAAATTGCCATTTGAAACAACTTCAGGATTCTAATATCATTCTGTTTGTATGGGACAAACATGACCAGGTGAACAAACACAACACACAAAAGAACAGAACTTCAAGTTACCAATGAAATGATGAATTGGATTAACATTACCAGGTGAACAAACAACACTAGAAAAAAGGACAACAATTTGTTTGTATATAGGAAAAAGGTTCTCTATACGTATGCTCCTCGTTATATATTAGAGACTGACATTACTTAAAGTAATGATAACTTGCAGTTCTGTAATGGCTGGAATACACTGCACCACAGTCTAGTTCCTGATCTCAAGAGAAATAACTATTTTATGAGATGCCCATTTCATATGAATTTTTATGACGTGATTTGTTTGAAAACAAGTAAGCATAAAGCATCACGTGTAACCTTGACCATCAGTGGGGAGTAAGCAGATTGTACAAAATGTATGAATGGCATCATGCAAAAAATTAGCCACAAATTCATCAAAAACACTGAAATAAATATGAATTGCTGTGAGACTGTGTGGGTAAGTTAGTATGTTAGTTGGTAAGTCACAATTACCCCCCATTGTTGTGTTCGGACAGACTTGAACGGATGGTAGTGTGTGACCCTCAATCATTTAGTGTATCATAACCAGTTTGTTTAACACTGTAAACCTGCTTTGGCACAAACTGTATTGTATAAAGAGCTTTATAATGAAAGATTAAAAAAGAAAGATTGGGATAAAGCGTCGGACTTGTAACCCAAAGGTCGTGGGTTCGAGGCTCGGGTCCGGCAGGGATTGTAGGTGGGGGGAGTGAATA
>JAUZSZ010000112.1:3260738-3273116 GCA_034780575.1 Labeobarbus marequensis | reverse complement strand
TTATTCTCAGCTTCCTGTCTTTTCTGCATCTCCTCATTTAACCTGCACATAAGAGAAAATAAAAATCCACTTCAATAAAAAAACAAGGTTTAATACCTTTTCTCAGAGTAACAGAAAATTAAATTATACATTAGTGTGCTGTTAGAATCATGTAATCCATCTTTTATTTGATACTTGGACGATTGAGAGAGGGCCCTTGAAGACTGTATGTCTGAAAGGAAGGTTGTAATATAAATATAAAATCTTATTTGGCAGCGATTCAGAGGAGCGATAGCTGATTTGCTTAAAAGCATCTGAGATTACATTAGTACCGTTTGGGTGAATTGTTCTTATTGCAAATTTAATAATCTATTCAATGCATAAGCCAAACGTGTAGTCCTACAGTACTTATACTTTGTCCGTATCATAATATATTGCTCAAAGAAAAAAGACTAAATCCAGACTAAAGCAGAAATAGATATGTTATCATATGCTAACAACATCAACGTATGATCATTCTTAAGGTTCAGCTAAAAATAGGCATCAAAAACATGATCTCAAAAAACATGGTCTAAAGTTGTCATCTTATTCTATTCTATAGCACACTTGTACATACAATTTATTTTATTTTTCAATTAATTAATTTATTTATATATATATATATGTGTATTTTATTCACATCTTATTTTTTATTATCGTGCTTGTTGTTGTTGTCTCTGTGTATTGAAGCTTGTGACACCAAAACAAATGCCTTCTGAACATAATTACAGTGATTCATTAAAACATAGGCCTACTGCTGATGCAACAAGTAAAAAATAACACTGCAGAATATGAACGTATTATTAGAAAAATCTAGAAAGTATATGACTGTTTAATATTCTGTTCCTAGTCAGTAATGTGGATGATTGCACTGCTTTAAGATGCAGACTTTAAGACTATTTTAGTACAATAGTATAACTTATAATGATATATAGGAGTTTAGATTTTTAAGGACAGTGCTTACATTTTTTCTAAATCAAATACTGATAGGCTAAATGTTTAAATTAATATATAAAAAGTTTTGTCAAATAAAATTAGAACCCATCAATATTAACTAAAATAAATGTACATGCCATGATGACTACATTTAAAGGATATTTTCATCAAAAGACAAAAACCATGATTAAAATTAAACACTGTATGAAAGCTGCATGTTTGATACAATGAGATAAATGAATGGCAAAAAGTAACACTTTATTTAACAGACATTCTGCTGACTATAAGTAACTTTGCAAGTAAAAGAAGAAAACTAACGGATAGGTGATGATACACGGGGCAACTTTTTGAGTAATGTTGCTGGGCAATGTTGCCGTCAATGGGCAGCCAGGTGAGACACAGGGCCCATGACCAATCTAAAGTCTCCAGACAGAAATTTGTTGCCCATTCTCAATGGCAAAGTGCCCAAGCAACATTGCTCAGCAACATTGCTCAAAAATTTGCCTCATCTAGTATCACCTTCTTTGCCATCCAGCCACACACCTTGCCCTCCAGAAGCAGAAGAGGATCCTATGCAAGTGGGCTACTCTCAAAGTCTTTCAAAGTAGACTCTTTTTGTTTGTAGCTGGCAGCCATATCATCTCAGATTGTCCTTTGAGACCTCCTTGTCTTCCGGTAAGTTCCATCTATTCTAACATGCTCAGTAGTGGGCAAACCACTTAAGTGAATCATCACTCACAACATTTAACCATCAGTTTACCCTGACGCCATCTCATTCCTGGTTCTGGAGGGCCGACAACGTCCTGGGGTGTCCTTGGCTGCAACCTTGTCTTTGTGACCCCCACTGTCCGGTGTCATGCAGGCCATATAGTGTCTGCATTCCAGGGATTTATAAATGTGGTGTTTTGGGAGTTTGTTGTTTCTTCATCTTCTAGACTGGAGGATTGGGGCTCTCCCTCTCCCAGAATACACTGCTCCCCTAAATCTGTGGATTACCTTCCTGTTTATTGTCCTCATTGTCCCCAATTGTTGTGAGAAGTGTGAAGCAATACTCAAACCAGCTGCGAAGATTCAAAAGAATTTGTGTCACTTTTTTTTTTACATTTCACAGCTTGGGAATCTGAAGTGAGAAGTATTTTCAGCATATCCAGCTGTGTTTTTTCAGCAGGGGAAGAGAGACCCTCTGCTCTAGCTATTTTGGCAGGCAAGCATAATTGACATCCATATTATTTAAGCCCTAAATTGTCAGCCCTCTTAAATCTATTTTATTTTCAAGGGGGGGTTAAATGGGGATTTTTTCCCTCTTATGTCCCATCCTTTCATTGAATCAATAAATTAAGTTCGAAATAATAAGTTGGCATAGGGCTGTTACCAATAAAATCAGTATCAATAAAATCCATCTTTGCACTGTAGAGCAGAAACTGCATCTGAAGTGACATCCACAGGCTATTTAATGCAGCTCAGAGGCATTGAATAGACACTGCAACCGCATAAATAAAGTTATGAAATTAATGTTTTAAATGTAACATTTTGAGTATATAAATATAAAATGATTTAAATATCTATCTATCTATCTATCTATCTATCTATCTATCTATCTATCTATCTATCTAAAAAACATTAAATCATTTCATATTTAGGCTATACTCAAAATGTTACATTTAAAACATTAATATCATAACTTACAATTCTGACTTTTTTCTCTCTCTCGCAATTCTGAGTTTAAATCACACAGAACTGCGCGATATACACTTGCAGTTACAAAAAGAAAAGACAAAAAGTCGCAATTATCTTTTATCCTAAATTATCCTTTATTCTGTGGCAGAAACAAAAAAAACAGCGAGACGTAAGGATTTTTTTTTTGTCGTTACGCCTATTAGTAGAATTTTACACCCAATTAACGCCTCCATTAATTTCCGAAAGTTGTCAATTACAATAATATTTTCGTGTACCACCCAGGACTCTGTAGGGGGTGTATGCTTACCCTGTTTGGGAATCGCTGATCTATCATTTAGCTAATTTGTCTATTAATGTCTATGATTTATAAATTAATGTTTTAAGGGAACGTTGCTCTATAAAAATAAAAAGCTTTACACACACTGTTTGATCTAATATTTTGTAATAGCTACTTGTTTTACGTTCTCTTCTAGTCGGAGAAAACGCCCTGCTCGGAGATGGTTTTATCATCAGCACTGAGGCGCGGCGCAGCTCTGTCAGGGCGACACCACACGCAGACCCTTTCGCAAAGACCCGCCCTCATAAGTTACTGTTGCTAATTAGGCTGCAAATTTGCGCATGCACCGATTTCGTGTACGGTGTGAAATGGGCATAAAGCAGAATTTTAATAAAGTTCTAGGAGTGTCTGTTAAAGTCGTTTAATGAGTAGCCTACGCACAGTAGCATGATGTCCTTCATAATAAAGAATGAATAAACCTGCATTAGGCTGTGTGTGTATATATGGAGCATTAGCTGTAAATTCCTCATCCATCAGACACAGCCTAACCGCGTTAGATATGATGATGATGATGATGATGGGAGGGTCCCTGCTGCAGTTTCTTTGTCTCTGTTAATTTCATTCGCTGCCACGCCCATATAACATGAACATCATTATACAGACACAGCCTACTGTTATTTGTAAAGATCAAATCTTAATGTTAATTCAACCATAATATCACTTCTGTGTCAAAATAAACATATTTTCTATAAACATATCCTGAACATACTTAAAATAGCCTATATTCAGTTCTGTACCCATATTGCTAGTGTAACCAACTTAATTTAAAAAAAAAAGAATATTATAATTATGACAATTAAACAAAAGCTTAATCTTTCAGAATCATAAGATACAACATGTATTGTTAGGCCTATAACATAATTAGAAATGGGGCCCAAAGACATTTCTAACTTTGGCACATTTAACTTAATGTAAAACCCATTAGAATTTTTACTCTTAACAGTAAAAAAATGAAAATCCTCTCATTATTTACTCACCCTTGTGTTACTCCAAACCTGTATGACTGTCTTTTCTCAGCAGTGCACACTTTTGAAGAATGTTTGAACTTTTTTTTGTCAATGCAATGAAAGTCAATGTCCATGCATAGATATAATTACAAAGAACAAACATTTGGAATGACATGAAGATAAGTAAATGAGGAACATGTTATTTTTGGGTGAACAATTCACTGATACATTGGCCTGTGTCAAACATTTTAAAGGTCAGAAAATTTCAAAAAATGTAAACAATGCATATTAAAAGTGAAAGTTTTTGTCTTCGCTATATATTTAAAGGATTTGTTATCTGTAATCTCTCCCATACAAGCATGCACCAGTCAGGACACGCACCTCTGCTTGAGCAGGGCCACATCTTCAGCCAGGTTGTCTCTCTCCACCTGCGTCTGGTCTCGATCTTTGCCCATCAGATCCAGCTGTCTGCGCAGCTCTCTCATCTCCTGCTGGCACAGCTCATTGATGCGGCCCGATGGCCCTTGCTGCTGGTCCTTATACTGACCCAGCTCCAGAGTCAGCTTTGAGTTCTGCTGCTCTAAATACCGGACCTTCTCTATGAAGCTGGCAAAGCGGTCATTGAGTTCCTGTAGTTCTCTTTTCTCATTGCTGCGTGTGGCAAGGAACTCCTTGTTGACGGCCTCTGCCAGTGAGAAGTCCACTTTATCATAAGAGAGACGGGGGGCCGGAGCACTGGAGCGGATCCTGAAGTCCACAGAGCGAGTGGGAACAGAGGAGGAGATGTAGTGGCCCCCTATGCGACTGGACACAGGGCTATAGACAGGCGTCCCGTAAGTGCGGTGATAAGAGGTGCGAAATGTAGAGTGACTCATGGTTTACTTCTAATTGTTGTTTAAACCTTTTATTTAATGATATGCCTAGTTGTATCTTCCTCTTCGTCTGGTCTTTTTGTCTCTTGTAGATTTGATCAAAGCTGAGTCACAACAGGATGTGAGATTGTGGCTTTTATACATGAAGCTGGTCAGTTGATCTAAGCTCCACCCAGCCCAGCCCATTCCTAGTCTCCAGAGCCCCTGATCTCATCTTCCTTTATGTATCTATCATTCATCCATCCCTAAAGTCTCTCCCTGCAAGCCCAACCTGAGCACTACTCTGACACTTTAAAATTTGATTCTTGCTACAAAACACTGATCATCAACAGCTTTATGTGCAATTATTTAATTTAGAATATTAACAGGACTGAATGAAGCATTTTAAATATGACCATTTATGGTGGAAGTTAATTTAAATGCAAAAGAACCAAAATTAATTTCCTAAACATCCACTGTACATATATCTGATATCATACACTGATCCCAGGACTTGGCATGACATCCACGGCCAGATTTACCACTGGGCTAGACAGGACCCAAATTGGGCTGAAGTGCAGGACAGAAAAACAAACTATAATAAAGACAGATGAAGACCTAACCGGTCAAAAAAGTCTAAGAAAGACCTGACTGGTTTGAAATGTTGCTCTTTGTTGTGAAATTTTTTTCTGGTGCTTTAAATATTATTTGTGCAAACATCTATCTTTTTGAATAACTCAACCATTAATAAATAGTTCAGTGACTCATTAAGACAGTGACTTGTATTATATTTAATAGGGGTGTACCTCTCTCATTCGGCACAAATCCAAATATTCCATAATATTTCCATATTTGCGATGAATCTGAATGCAAAACTATTGTATTTATATTTGTACTTCAGCCACGTTCCAACGGACACATAGGCAGGTGTGCTGATGTTTGTTTCACTGTATTTTATTTTGATAAAGTACCAACTGCGCTGTCAAGTTAGCAATGCCGGAACTGATATGTTTTGTGTGTGCGTGCGTGTGTGTGTGTGTGTGTGTGCGCCTGCGCGATCACTTCAACTGTTTCCTTATATCAGCAGAATCAACTTAAAACACTCCGTCATTTATTTACTAATGCATCACTGTAAAAGGTCTACTTTTATTTGTGTACACTCACAGTGAAAACAAAACACTGTGCTTTTGTAAAATAAAGAAAACAAATAGGATGTTGCTTTCTGCCATCTCAGTTTCCTTTCTGTGAACAAATTGTGTCACAAAAATGAAATGAATCTCAGCATATATAGGCTACGTTACATGTTGCACAGTTTTTTCCCCTTGTTTATCTGTAAACTAAATAAAATATATTTCAAGTATTTATTCCTTGTATGTATATATTTACTGCAGATTTTATATAAATATAATATAATTTAATATAATATTTAGTATTGTCACATCTAGATGGAAAAAATTGTAATTTGTACTACTGTTGTTCAAAATAAATGAAAAGAAACCTAGCACAGTAGATTTGTTGTTTTTTTCTTGTCGTACGGAAATCGTATCGAACCATGACCCCCGAACCGAGGTACATACTGAACCGTGACATCTGTGTACCATTACACTCCTAATATTTAAGTATATGATTTCATTTTATGTATATATGCCATGAATTAGCAATTTGTACCCTTAAGGTGATACGTTTTAGGAGTAAATAAGGTACAAAGATGGCCTTTTGAGGGTAGTGCCCCAGTAGAGACAAACTGTTGTACATCTAAATACACATTTAGAGAGTGCATTATTCTAGTTTATTAAATTTGAGAATTTGACATGTGAGATAACATTTTATAATGCTTGTTAATCAACATGTTTTCTACAAAAAATGTAGAATATGAATAATTATTTTGCAGACTGAAGCACATACAGCACTACAATAATTCATACATAGCTTCCATTTTGTTTCCTTTGCTCGGTCAATAAAGTCATCATCACTGAAACAGTAATCTAAAGTCAAGCATGACATATTTTCTAAAGAAATACTTGGCATCCATAAAATAAGGATTCTGCATATATAACAATTATTATTATAAAAATGTATTCTTAGGCAATTAGTCTTGCCAAAAAGATGGGATTTTTAAAATATCTCTTTTATTGTCTCTACATAGATTTAATAATTGTCACTACCCGATACATTTAATTGGAGTATGATATTTAACATATGCGTGGATTATGTGAAGATTAGGAATGTTTTCCGATATTCTGATATTTCAAATGTAACAGAATGTCAGATTTGTCTGTGATGTCCTTTTACATCAGTACCACATCAATCAATCAATCAATACACATACTTGCACAGCAACTTTACTAAAAAAGAAAAAAAAAAAAAAGAAAAAGAAAAAGCAAAACATTACAAACTATCCCTGTTTACTTTTTAGTCGTTATAATACCTTGAGTGGCATAAATATACCTAAAATTACAAATAATTTCCAATTCATTCATTAGTATTAATAATGGTTATATAAAGTTGTAGGAGACTTCACACAATTAGCATATTTTTGGTGAAAAATGTGCTTTTAAAAAGATAAAAAGATTATTATGTGATTTGGAAATGGAAACATTTGTCATTCACAAAAGCTTGACATGCAGACTTTCCCAAATGTTACTCTTGTCATTAGTTAAAACCAAGTGAAAAACAGGACATTTTGAAAGTTAGTTTTTCTACACAGTCAAACTGTTTTATTTGCAAAGATAAAGGAAAAACTGATTTCTCATGACCCCTAAAAATGCAAAATGAAAGGTGATTTTGTTGTTGATGTCCCCTTAAATTTATTCAAAAAGCGAACAAAAGCATATGAATGTTCATTTTAAGGTTTTTTATTGAGTTCTTAAAACCAAAAAACGCACACAGAACATCCACAATTAGCTTTTGTTGTAATATTTGTCAGCAAATTACACACATTCAAGCTAACACCAAGTAAAGACCATTATGTCAATTGCCATTTTTTAAGCTTGTGAAATTGTTCGGTCTAAAGGCTACCTGCTATTCATTTTCATTCTGGAGAAGGCATGACAATGATGGAAATCTAATACTCCTCTCCCTCCTCTTCTCCTTCTCCCTCGACTGAATCTACACCCACCTCCTCATAATCTTTCTCCAGGGCTGCCATATCTTCTCTAGCCTCAGAGAACTCTCCCTCCTCCATACCCTCACCTACGTACCAGTGCACAAAGGCACGCTTAGCGTACATCAGATCGAACTTATGATCAAGCCTGGCCCAAGCCTCTGCAATAGCAGTGGTGTTGCTTAGCATGCACACAGCTCGCTGCACCTTAGCCAAATCACCTCCAGGTACAACGGTCGGGGGCTGGTAGTTGATACCGACCTTGAAACCAGTTGGACACCAGTCCACAAACTGGATGGAGCGCTTGGTCTTTATGGTGGCAATAGCAGCATTTACATCTTTAGGTACAACATCACCACGGTACAACAGACAGCAAGCCATGTACTTGCCGTGACGTGGGTCACATTTGACCATCTGATTAGATGGCTCAAAGCAAGCATTTGTGATCTCAGATACTGAGAGCTGCTCATGGTAAGCTTTCTCAGCAGAGATCACAGGAGCGTAAGTTGCTAAAGGAAAATGGATACGTGGATACGGCACCAAGTTGGTCTGAAACTCAGTTAAGTCAACATTCAGGGCGCCGTCAAACCGTAGGGAGGCAGTAATGGAGGACACAATCTTTCCTATCAGCCTGTTAAGGTTGGTGTAAGTGGGACGCTCGATATCAAGGTTTCTACGGCAGATGTCATAGATGGCCTCATTGTCGACCATGAAAGCACAGTCTGAGTGCTCTAGGGTGGTGTGGGTGGTAAGAATGGAGTTGTAGGGCTCCACCACAGCAGTAGACACCTGTGGAGCTGGGTAGATGGAGAACTCAAGCTTGGACTTCTTTCCATAATCAACAGAAAGGCGCTCCATCAGTAAAGAGGTGAAACCAGAACCAGTTCCTCCTCCAAAGCTGTGGAACACCAAGAAGCCCTGAAGTCCAGTGCACTGGTCAGCCTGTGAAGAGGGGGAATGGAGAGAAACAGTTATCAAATCTATCATATTTAATATTGAGTTAAAACGTAAACAAATGTTGAATGAAAACAGGCTGACTGCGATTACAAGGATGCCTTACCAGTTTGCGAATCCTGTCAAGAACCAGATCAATTATCTCTTTGCCAATAGTGTAATGGCCACGAGCGTAGTTGTTAGCTGCATCCTCCTTTCCGGTGATCAGCTGCTCAGGGTGGAAAAGTTGACGGTAAGTTCCGGTGCGAACCTCATCTGAACCACAAAAAAGAGGGTGGAGAGAATGAAAGCTGTGAAGCTCGTGGACTAACCAAAAGAGATTGCTAATCAGGCAATTACTAACCAATCACAGTGGGCTCCAGATCTACAAACACTGCCCTGGGAACATGCTTGCCAGCTCCTGTCTCACTGAAAAAAGTGTTGAAGGAGTCATCCCCTCCACCAATAGTCTTATCACTGGGCATCTGTCCATCCGGCTGAATCCCATGCTCAAGACAGTAAAGTTCCCAGCAGGCGTTGCCAATCTGGACACCGGCTTGACCCACATGAATAGAAATACACTCACGCTGTTGTGGAAAAGGAAAATAAATGACTCTGTCATAAACATTTATCCTGAAATTAATTTGTTCTTATTTATCCTGAATCAGAATAATTTTCAGTAATGAGACACAATGAAGCTTTATAAAATGTAATTTTATATTGATAGCCTATATTTGATTACACAACACATTGAATTCGAATTAACATTTATTTTCAAAACTTTCTAAGTTGTATTATGAAACTCATAACTGTATAAAAATTAAATATGAGCACATTTTCAGATGCGTAATTATTCAGATGAGCTGGGCAAAAATGGCATGCAATGTGCAAATGTCACACCGTTATATTTTAAGAAGTGCAAAATCAGTTATTGAAAAATATATAACATAGCTATTTAGCTGTAGCTTTTCAGGCTCTCAAGCCAGAAATGTTGTCTTATGAATAATAGACAGCTCATCATGCTTCTCTGACTCCTCTTCTAACAATAGATTACAAGAACTGTACAAAAGAACCCTCTGATTAAAGCGCAAAATAGCGAAATAAGATGAACGTTATAAGGCAAAAAATTAACAGGGAAATTAAAGTATTCACTTACCATTTTGTGGTTTTTCGCAGCTGCTGCAGACGCTGATATGTGCTGATCTCACTGCAGAGAAGATGGAGATGTCGCTATGACAGAGCAAGCTGCAGGAGGGAGTGGCTCATGAACAACCAAGCATCTTCTGAAAACACTCCAAACACGCCAGTCTTACTGAGTGAGGTTAAATCATTCATTAAAAGTTCAATCTTTGCGTGGAAAAAAGATTTTATGGTTGCTGTAAATTAGTCAAATGCACAGAAACTATTTACAAACATCACACAAAGTGGCATTCTTGTAATTTTATTAGACTGAATCAAACCTCTATCCTAAAAATAATTTAAAATTATATTTGAACATTACGTCATTCGTCTTGGTTTTGACCGTACATTTTAGTAAACATACTGACCACAGGTCTTATAACACATTCAGGACAGACTGCTAGGAATGATTTATATTATAGTTACACGTGAATAACAATAGACGCGTTTTAGATGCTTTGATGCAGCCGCACCTTATCATTTTGATCCATGCAAACATAATGTGTTTTAAAACCTAATAAGCTGCCTAGACAATATTTCTAGGGCATAATAAGGGTACCGAGCCGAACGCACGAGGGCCACCGCCCGTCTGCTGCAGCAGATGACGTCACAATGCTGCAGACTACCAAGAAACTGTTCAACAAGCACCATTAATATAAAGTAAAATCAGTCTTTCTGATTTTGAAAGAGAATTTGAACTGACTCAATGTCATAGCTATAGCGGGTATTTTTTTTAAAAGTGTAGCCTACATAAAATACGCTGGGAATTCGATAAAGTAGCTAATAATTATTTCAAATTATCCCCAGAGATTATTCAGAAATCAACGGCATGCAAAAAGCCTGAATGAAACAAGTGTTGTGGTGCAATGAAATGAGTAGTCTATGTTCAGATGCATGAAGTAGGTCACATATCCTGACGCTTTGTCGCGCTATAAAAGCGCTTCGACTCGAGGATTGCGCGCAGTTACTACATCGACTCTTCGCCGTCGACAACAGTAACGCAGTACAGCAAAATATTGTTTCCAGATCCTTCCAAAGTATACAAAAATGGTGAGTATAGCTGACTAGGCGTATTATTACATTTTAGGCTATAGTATTTTAAAGAAAGCATCTTGTGTGCATTATAATTACTGGATAGATGAGGCAGGTTACAGAGGGTAGTCTGCGGCGCACTACCTGTGCCATCGCTTGAAACGACATCTGCTTGATATATTCCTGCTGAATATTCTGGTGAATATTGTTGACTCTCTGCTATTTTGTATCGGGATGTGTGACCACTTTCCGTCTGTTAGATGCTGATGAACTGTGTATTAGTTTTTGTGATTTACAGTTTTCAATCTAGGTAGGCTATTCATTTGGCGCGACTCGTAAGATGTCCACAGTGATAATATTTTACATCGAAGCGAAGATGAACACGGCGATAGGCTACAATATTAAAACACCTATACAATATATAACACACAGTTGCGGTCAAATAGACTACGTTATACATTTATTAGACCTTTTGACGGTCAAATCCATTGCATTAAGTAACAGAAGTTTTAATTCACCAGGACAGGTATTTATTTATGTTTAGACTAAAGACGTTTGGTTTTGTTTAGAACTATCCTTGCTTATAGGAATCGTTTATTGTGTTGTGAAATTTAAACAAAGGTATAGCAGTGAATGCACACTGCAGCATATGCAGACTGTCATAATCCCATTAAATGCGCTACTCTAAATAAATAATCTACTCTGACCAGCTAAACCCAGGAAACATATGTTGTAGCCTACTAGAAACAGTATTCTTCTGAGTGTAACGGTGCTTTAAACAAATTCAGTTATTCCAATCAGCAAATGATTATGTATAAACCCAGAATGAAAATACGGTTCTCTGGCTTGGTATAGAATGAATTTATACTGCATAGACTGCAGATTGAAACACAGTGCTGCAATTTGGTAAGATGACTTGTAGTTCTTTAAGTAAACCCATGTTGCCAGGCAAGAATAGGGAACAGCCGGGTGGAGCTTGAGGATTTAAAATAAGAGAGGAGGAGGAAGGAGGCATTCATGGTTGCTCTTGCCTCTTTGGCCATATATATTATACATATCTATATCTATATCTATATATATCTATTATATAATAAAACTGTTGCTTTGCTTTACAGCAGCTTGAGTGTATTTCCATTCATGTGGGGCAAGCTATTTTATATCGTCTGGCATTTCACGTCACATGCCATTGTTGCCTAGCTTGGAAAATTACACAAGTCAAGTCAAGTCAACTTTATTTATATAGCGCTTTTAACAATACAGATTGTGTCAAAGCACTTAACAGTATCAGATTGAAGGATAGAGTGTCAGTAATGTATAATAATAAGATTAAACATTAAATTTTCAGTTAAAGGCATTTCATTATTG
>JAUZSZ010000112.1:3222381-3234551 GCA_034780575.1 Labeobarbus marequensis | reverse complement strand
CCGCTCGTGAACTGGTGACTTCAGTATCATGGCTGATTCATCTTGGCAGCTTCAGCTTTAATGAGAGAAATCAACTCTTGATTGATCAGGAACACAAAGCGAAGACCTGCAATCTGGATAAAACAAACACACGTGCTTTACTGATCAGCTTTTCATTCCTTCTAGAGAATCACTGTGCAAACAACTGCTGAGCATGTTTAGAATTAAGGGTAAGGGGCACAACATTCTGACATTTTATATAATACATAGTAAATTTTGTTCATTGTGACTTATTCTAAAAACAATATGTAAAGACAAGTTTATTTTGATATTTTGATACAGAAAACAAAAATCAAAACTATAATTAACCTTGGTAGCAACTGGATTTGGTACCAGCACAACAGCTGTTTCCTTCACCCTGTTTTTAAGTATCACATCAGAAACAAGTGATGAAAATGCCAAATTTTGAAAATAAAAAATCCCCATAATTCGCAAAAAAAAAAAGTTTACACTCACTTGAGGTGGCCTTTGACTTGTGTGAAAAATTGTTAATGTGAATAATGGGAGATGGAAATGTATTTGCCGAATAAATTCCTTGATGTGTATCGAAAAAAGTCACGTGACTTTGTGCAATGGGATGACGCAACTTGGCTAACCATGAGACTGACCTTGTTTTACAGCATCTAAAATGTTGTTTTGGTCATTCTGAAATGCTTAAGCCAAAGTCTGTCATCAAAGTATTTCTGTATAATGCATCCGTCTCTAAAAGCAATGACTGCATTTATTGTGTTTCGTCTGCTCGCTCTGAGGCACAAGTAATTTATTATATGAGAAAATGATTATATGCAATCAGTCAATCAACATTTATTTAAACAGTCCTTTACAACACTCAAGGTGAACCAAAGTGCTTTCCAATAAAAAGAGAGCAATAAAAACAAAAATATATGCCAACAACAAAAAATTACATAAAATGCACAAGAATGTCAAAACATTGCTAGATATTAAAAGCCAGTCTAAACAAACTGATATAACGTCATTTCGAACAAAATCAGGCTGAAACAAAGTCCATTTGAGTTCATTTCAGCAGTTGGAAACAGCTCACCAAAGCTAACTTTCTGGCGGAGTTCGTTTTGGCTCCGAAACAGTTTTGCTACCATTGGTCCGTGGCGATTACGCAATCGGTGGGTGTGTTCTGGAGCTCCACCGTTCGTTTCTCATTCAACAAAGGTCAGCAAAGGGGAACAACATCTCCAAGTCACAAGCAACATAAATACATTGTGTCGAATAGCTGAGCTGTCACAAATATATCCGCACCTGTACAATCACTCGCAGAGACTTTTGAAATGCCAACACAAAATATAAAAACGTGTAATGATATATCGAGTTTAATAAAAGACCTAGATACAGCATCATTGCATCGTCGTTGTGTTTAGTGCAAAGGCGAGAGCGTCGCGACACGTTTACATTAATCTACAGCCCGCCTCCAGCAGCGCAGGGGTGTTGGAATGTTCGAAAACAGTATACCGTTGCTCAGTCTTTTCAAACTTCATTTTGCCCCAAATGAAGAACGAAAACGAACTTTGTTTGAACTATGTCGGGGCCTTTAAAAAATGGCCCAGGTCAGTAATTATCAGGGGGAAGCTTATTCCAGAGTATGGGCCCAGTGACAGAAAAAGCCCGGTCACCCCAGTGTTTGTACCCTGACCTCGGGACTTCCAACAAAAGTTGATTTGTTGACCTAAGAACCCAGTTTGGCTGAGGAAAAGCCAGCATCTTACATACAGTTACATACAGTAGAGCAAGGCCATTGAGAGCGCACGTTTGCGTATGTTAATTAAAAGACGGGCCGAAGCATTCTGCACCAGCTGAAGGCGACTGAGGGACATGAGACACCAACATAAAATGCATTACAGTAATCTAATCTTGAACTGATAAAAGCATGAATAGCTTTCTCAAGGTCAGAGTGATTCAAAAAAGATTTGACCTTGGACAAAAGATGTCAATCTGTTTGTCAAATTTCAGGCTACTATCAAAAGTCACACCGAGACTTTTTCTTCATTTAGGTGAAGGAAATTTTGCTCTAACCATAATTTAATGTCATGAATGCAATCAATTAGCGACCCAGCTGCGTCAGCATTTTTTGGTCTCATAGGCAAATAAATTTGCAAATTATCAGCATAGCAGTGAAAAGCTATACTATCCCTGGCTATAATGGACCCGAGGGGCAGCGTGTAAAGTGAAAATAAAACAGGCCTGAGAATAGAGCCTTGTGGCACCCCTCAAGAGAGAGAAGTGGTGGAGGACAAGTCCCCAATCACTACTGAAAAGCTTCTATTAGTCAAATAGTGCAGTACCCCGAATGCCAACAACATGATTAAGGCGAGACAAGTGGGGACTGAGGCATCAATCAGAGGACAGGTACGTGGATTCACAACAGAATTAATTGTATTAAACATCACCCTGGGACAATGCCCACTATCAGTGATAATATCAGTCTAAAATTTCGACTTTGCCTCCTCTGATAATCAGAAATACAGCCCCTTTAATATTTCCAGAGACACATGTAATTTGTCCTTCTTCCATCTCCGTGCTGCCTGTCTCCAACGTTGCCTAAGGGCACAGGTGGCATCATTTATCCAGAGATCTGCTCTTAGCTTAGAAGATCTGTGCTTATAAGGGGCAATAGAGTCCAAGATTCCGGAAAAAAAGTGGAGTAAAAAGGGCATGCATGAGAGACAGATCCATGGAGGGCACAAAGTTTAGAGTCCATAAAAGCAGCAGTAAACTATTCAGCTGTTGAGGAGGTGAGAACGCTGTTGATGGTGGGACTAGAAATTCAACAATAATGTGAAGTGATCTGAGATGGCAGTCTCAGATATTTCAGTAAGGGAGATAGAGAGCCCATGAGAAATAAGAAGGTCCAAAGTGTGTCCAATAAGATGTGTGGGTCAATCAGCTAAGTGAAATAAATCAAAAGATGTTGGGAGTCATTTAAAATCAGTGACGAACTGATAAAAAGAACAGCAAGCATGGATGTTAAAATCCCAACGGTGGCATCTTAGACTGTCTGCAATAGCCACAAATTGTCGGTTTAACCACAGAATTCCTTATATTCAGAAGAGTCTGGCGATCACATACTACTAACATCGGTGACACATTCTGTGCAAAGTGTGACAAAATTAACAATAACAATAAAACGCAAAGCAAATGTAGATGGCCGGCCAAACACTGGCACCATCTTGAAACAATATATCTCTCGAAGGATTAAAACAGTGGCTTCTACTAATTTTCTTAGGGGCCGTTTACACGACAACGTTTTCAGACAAAAACTGGAAACTTTTTGTGTGTTTTGCCTGTTCGTTTACACAACAAGAGTGTTTTGGGGTGAGAGTACAATGGTTAGTTGTTGCTGCTCAAGAGTTTGCTAACGCTTCTTCAGCAAAGTGTGGATTTAACTCACCAATATTACAACCAACAGTGGAGATGCATCATTTACATTATATAACCATCACTTCCCTACAGGTACTGTTTACTAACAAGGTGACAGCACCAACTGGCATAGGTAATACAGCATTTTTGGTCGGTTTTGCAGATATGTATAAACGCGAATCGTTTTGAAAACGTTGTGTATATGTGAAAGTTTTTAAAACGCAAGGGAAAAACTTTTCTGTTTTTGACTACATCGTTGTCGTGTAGGCGTAGTCTTACTCACCAATGTTTTATGCATTATTTGTGCATAAGTTAAATTTGCAACTTTGGATGGAAACATAGCTAATGCCTGACTGACTTGGTAGCTGTCAAACACTTACATGTGCATTAGTGTGCATTAGGGTTGGACGATGTCAACAAAATTGGCATCGGATGATGTCTACAGTGAAACATCGCGGGGGTTAGGGGGTGTGCCCGAAGCGTGAATCCATATTCAGAAAGGCACGGAAAACAAATAACGATTGCTAACAGTTGCCTGTTACATTACAGTACATAAAATTTAAATTACCATATAAACAGAGTAAGGAGAGATGACTTAGGACGATGGCGAATGAATTGCAGATCCTGAGCACCACTGACAATCTAATCTTGTAAAATGTGTGGTTAGTACTGCCGCTCCATAGTATAAACAGAGTACGTGCGATTGCAAATCTCGAAAGTTAAAGTGAAACTAAAAAGCGATTGTGCATTCAAAAGCAGTTCAATGGCAGGCATAATAGCAGCTCCTTGATGACCGCAATTTTATATACAGTATAATTACCCAATGATATAACTGCGAGAGAAAGTATTGGAAATATATATTTTCCTCCCATCTCATATTTATTTCCTTTATGGGTTCCGTAGTACACGTAATTTTCTTTCCGACACGGTATTGGGATGTGGCGGATTGCGGGGGGTATGGAGGGGGGTCATGATGCCGACTTAACATTGTGATGTCTATCATGGACGATGGCATTGTCTATCGGCCCAACCCTAGGCACTAGGGTGCATTCTCTGTAAAAAACACTGTCACCGTGTGGGTAAGGCTGATTAATTGCAGAATTCCTGAAATTTTAAGATATCCCTGTTCTTGTGTTCATTTACCTCTTATTTCTAAGACACAAGTCTTGTTGAGCTGTCAAACAACTCTAACTGTTTGCTGCAGTCCTTTTAAAATCTAAATGATTCAAATACTCATTGCTAAAAAAGTCTGTTTGTCAACTGCTGTGTAATGAACCTAAAGAAAGAGATGAACCTACAAAAACAGCCCTTTAGAGTTAGCAGCGAAGAGGCAGGCTCATTAGTGTGATCTTACACATCAAACAGTTCATATTCACAAGGAAAGCACTAACTGAGACTTTTCAGTCATAGGTTTCAGAAATGAACAAATGGGCAACATGAAATGAGGTGGCGAGTCGGATTTAACCCACAGGCCTCAAAGTTGACACCTGTGGTCTAACCGAAACCAAGGGCAAGAAAGTAACTTTTAAGAGACTGAACACATGACTTGTCATTATTTTTGCAAACATTTTGCTGTTGAAAAATCTGGATGTGACTCAGTTGCAAAATTATTCTAATGGCCTCCACAATAATAACTGAGCTTTAACTGAATCCCTTTACTTTTTTTGGTGACTGATTATTAATAGTAGCTATACATAGACGAGAATGTGATAGAAACTGTTCTCTGATATTTAGGAGTTGATACTATAAATATTCTAGAACTGTATACAAAAATGAATCAGGGGCAGTAAATAAATTCCACTATTCCTTCCCCCTTTGACAAATTAATTTCCATGATTTTTCAAGAAGAGAGTCATGACAGATTAAAAAAAAAATTACAGAGAATTCACACAAAGAGCAGTTATAGCTGACAAAATATTTTACAGTGGGCATAACGTAAAACAAATTTCATTACTTGGTAATGAAATGCCAATTAAAAGTATTATATTTTTAGTCAAAATGCAAGCTGCCTTGCTTAAAACTTGTGTGTGAATAGAATTTCATTTCAATGCTTATATTTTTTTTGGAAGAACAATTTATGTATTTTTCATGCAATTAATTGTCTTGAAAAAAAAAATCATAAAAAGGTCGTATATTTCATAAATATTATATACTTATAAGATGTAGACATACAAAAGTAATTTATTTATATACTATATACAAAATATGTGGTGTAAATGTGGTAAATCATTCTTTTTTGACAGCTGTCATTTTTCCAAACTGTGATTTTGAGACTCAAATGTAAGCTTGTCCATACCTCCATCACAGAGTTGTTGTTGAGTTTCCACTTGTTTCCAGACAAAACTGGTCGTCCATCAATGTAAATGGGTCTTCGGCCTTCATTAGCGATGAAGAAATCTCCATTATTTTTCAGTTTAATGATCCCTAGAGTTAGAAAACAAACATTATTTCATTCATTTAAAATTGCATCCTGTTTACACAATGCCATTCAAAAGTCCTAGTGATAATTCAAAGCATCAAATGTTTAAATACAATCTATAGAGCAGCACAGGTATTACATCAGTCATGCATCTTACTTACTAGTGGCCCGGTATCAACAATGCACCATTTGTATTTGTGCTTGACCCTTTGAAGGTCATAAAGTCTTAGTCACTTAATATCATGTCAACCTTTACTGATCCAATAAGCAGGCTTCAAAATCGTAAAGAGACAGTACTGATTCTGGACTAATTTAAATGTTGATTCCCATGCTTATTGGACATCCACCAGTTACAAAGCTCAATGCTGCAAAAAACTGTTAATTACTTTTTGACTTGTGTGTAAATTATTTTTGACTCATTGTAAATTAGTGATACGCAGATAATCCGTGGGTTGGGCGGGTCGAGTAATAAAAAAAAAAAAAAAAAAAATGAATAAACATTATAATTAAATGCAGGTGGGTCAGTCATTAATGATGCAAATATTAACTACATTCTCTAAAATATGAATGTGTTTTAAATGCATTTTTCATCAGGCAGACAGGCACTAATTTGCAGACTCTCATTTAAAAATGCATGTTGTTATGGGGTGGGCAGGGGGTCCATTTCTTTAAAGCATAAAGTTTAATATTCCTGTTGTAGCGGAACACTGCAGTGGATGAGCAAAAAACAGAAGGTGGATTTCACAGAATGGGAAGATGAGACACCCAGAATGATGGATGAAGTATTAGAGTACTGTTCTTCAAACTTTCAGTTTGCTTTCATTCTGGGAAAAACAAGACCACTTATTCCCACGACTGCAGTGCCTTGCTAGGAGAATCCTGTGCATTCCTGCAGCAAGCGGTGCGAGAGAATGCTCATTTAGTGCAGCAGGCAGCGTTTAAGAGGAGAGATGGAATCGTCTGAATGCTGGCACAGTAGGTGCTATTCTGTTTTTGCACAGTGCAAAGGAAAAGGCCAAGTAAGTTCGGCCTTTTAACATAGTTGGCGTTTTGGCTGAATCTGCATTTTTGTTATCTATAGGCCTTTGTTCTGTATCTGTATAAACAAAAAAAACTTTAAAAAAAAATAATCTAAATAAAAAAAATAAATAAAATAAAGTTCTTAATCGTTACTTTGTCTATTTGAATATCTATTTGAAAAGTTGCAGTGTAATATTCCAAATTTTTTGAACAGATAAGGCTAATGAATTTGATGTTATCCAGTCATTGCTCGGGCTGAACATAGTATTTGTGTGTTGCAGTGACAGAAACAATGATATTCCCATTAAAGTCTGAAGGGAATAAAGCCTGTGCTCATTTTATTAAGAAAATGTAGGCTACTCTGGCCAAAGACAAACTTTTGTTTAAAAAAAATGTTCAGATTAGCTCTAACATCACTGAATCTGCTGATAAAAACAACCGATCCACTGACCATCATGCTGAAAACAAAGAATTAGAATAATTAATGTGAAAATCAGGTGCGGATATCTATATCAGAGAAAATTCTAGGTGCGGGTGGATGATCTGTTTGAAGCAGCAGATTCAGGTGACATTTGAGCTGATCCACATATCTCTATTGTAAATAGAAATCTTTGCCGTAACAGTAGAAAACAAATGGGATGCTGTAATCGATAGCCAGCAGCAATGTGACAGACTTGGATGGTAGAAGAAAGTGCATTGTTTAATGGGGGCTGAAGATAACTCAAAATCATTAAGTCATGCAGTAAATCACATAATGCCTTCTCTTTTAAAAAGTAAATGAGGGGTATGCTGAAATAAAGTTTAGTGATGCAAAGCTAAACTTAGCATCAAGGAACAGGACAGATCACACAGCACCATGCGCACCATGAATAATGCTGTTCAACCGTCTGACCTTGCTTTCTGGAGATTTTCCATGCAGGTCCCTCCAAAGACAGATCTACATCTATCTGCTTGTCTTTAGTAGCACGTCCCAGTGTGATCTGAAACGGTTCAAAAGAGTTTGTTATCGGTCAACTGTGGGTGAACCCTTCCTTTAAAAAAATTCTGCCTCATATTGTATTAAACAACTAAATGTTAAAGCAAGTACCTTTATTTTTTTAAATAGCACCAACACATTTCAAGTGAAGCATTTCACAAAAAAAAGTCTGCTGGTTATTAAAACAACAGATAGATCACGGTTTGGTTCTGAGAAAAGCTTGTACAGCAGAAGCAGAAGATATTTTGGTAGCACTTTATTTTACAGTCTTGATCTGCATTTTCACACTACATACTTTATAATATTAATCACAACACCTGGGTAATAACTAGATACTAAACCAGAACCCATGTTGAGTCAATGCACTTCTATCATGCAGTACTTTCTTGGGTAAGTACACCGTAAGTGCACAAACTGTAAAATGAAGTGCAGCCAATATTTTGTTCTCTAATACAGCGACGTTCAGACATATTTTACAATTGCAATTTTATGTAGTGTAAAAATATATTTTGGGGTCACTGCGTATATGTGGTTTGAGAAAAAAAAAAAATGTAGGACTACAACTTCTTTAAACACTTGGCATATATTGGTAATGGTTAGTAACATTTCCCAAGCCAGTGTATTTATGGTTTGAGTACATTCAGTGAGGGACTTCACCATCATACTGGCAGATCCAGCTCCCGTGCATACATGACATTAAATGCTCACTGACCTCTCTAGATCTCATCAGATATCTGACCATTCGTCCACGTAAAGCTGCCAGAGTCTGATTATCAAAGTCTGGTGAATTCATGCCTGAAATAATCATATCACACAATCAGACTCAGCGATCACATTCTTCTGATAACTATACAAAAAGCCAGTGGAATAAAGCTGACCTGTGATGCTGTCCACTAACACCTGCCAGCGAGGAAGTTCCTGCTCCAGCTGTCTGATCTCACGCTTCTGGTGTCTATCTGCAATCATCAGCTCTAAAAGAAATGCAGTAACATTTCATAGACAGGCACAAGAAAAAGTACTGAAACATATTTAAGTATGTTTAAAATAACAAAATGCTACATGAAATAACTCACCATGCTCTAAGACTTCATCTCTGCTGTCCCTGATAAACAGGATAAATGATCAGAACCAGACAGTCATTAGTCATACATAATTGTCACAAAAGGCTGCATGGGGGCTAATGAGGAAACACATTATGAAGCAGAATATAGAGTTCTGCAGGGATGATGTATTTTTGTAGGCCTGTAACCTGAAAACAATATTTTAGTGCTTCTTGTTCCATCATCCTGAAGTCAGTGTTTTTTTTGTTTTTTCTGATGAACAAAATGTGTAAGAATCATACATTTTTGTTGGTCACAGAGCTTATTTTCTGCAATAATCCAAAAAACAGTGGAAAAATCAGAAAACAAATTATAGAGGATAATCTGGCTTGATGTGCATTACAAAATTTTAATGCACAACGTGGAAGCAGACAATCACTCAAAGCATAGCGGAGTGCACTAAAATTGTGTACTGCTTACTGACAACACCACAAGTACACATGTAGATGAGTTAAGAATACACCGCTAATATGCATATGTGACCCTGGACCACAAAACCAGTCATAAGGGTCAATTTTTCATAATTGAGATTTATACATCATCTGAAAGCTGAATAAATAAGATGTATGGTTTGTTAGGATAGGACAATATTTGACCAATATACAAATATTTGAAAATCTGGAATCTGAGGATGCAAAAAAATAAAAATATTGAAAAAAAATCGCATTTAAAGCTGTCTAAATGAAGTTCTTAGCAATGCATATTACTAATCAAAACTTAAGTTCTGATGTATTTACGGTAGGAAATTTACAAAATATCTTCATGGAACATGATCTTTATTTAATACCCTACTGATTTTTTTTGGCATAAAATTTTTTTTATAATTTTGACCAATACAATGTATTTTGGGCTATTGCTACAAATATACCCATGCTACTTAAGACTGTGTTTGCGGTTCTTGGCTTGAACAGTGTCTTGTTTACCTTTTTTGTTGCCCCTCCCTTGTATGTGCGCACACTCTTTCTCTTAGGCGGACGCACCTGTTTGTTGTTGAGTGATTGACTGAATGGAGTTAAAAGACGCCAATGAGGAAGAGAAAAGGAGAGATGACAGCTTCTTGTGGGCCAGCCAGCTGAGTGAGTGAATAAACAAGAATGAGCATGATGTAACTGTTCATTGTACTCATTCTTGTTTATGTTACATAATCTCTCCTTTTTGAGCCTTTTAATGAGAGGTTGTAACATAAAGTGGAGGCTCGTCCCGATTTTTAGACTGCATTGTAGGGAAGAAGTTAACGCTCCGGTTAGTTAGAGTAATCCAGTTGGCCGTGCTTAGCGCAGGACTTTCCATCGGATTACTGTTTGTTGTTTTGAGTTTTTGTTTTAGTTTATTATTTTGGAGGTTCGGAGGGAAGAGATTTATATCTCTTAACTGGTAACCCGACTAGGAAGGTTGTAGTTAGTGTTGTGGGTAGGAAGTTAGGCCCGGGGTGTGCTTGCTTGTTTCTTATGTGAACGCAGCGGTAAGTAATGGCATCATTTGATTTGGACGACTTTAAGCAACCAAGTGTTGAAAAATTGGACAACTGTCAAAAGGATGATTTGTTTGTTATTGCTCAGCATTATGAGATATTTGTTTCTAGACATTACTTAAAAAAGATGTAAGGGCTGGTTTGCTGGCTGGTCTTATTGAAAAAGGAGTGTTATCAGACACTGAAGAAGTAGAGCAGGGGGAACCATCAGTCACTGCTATAGAGTCTCCAGTAGGTCTTGTTACTCCGCTAGATGCTTGTGAGGTAAGGTCATCGCTGTCTATGCCAAAATTTGAGCCTTTGTTACTTTCTACTGATACCTCACCAACGTCCCAGGTAGAAGCTCACTTGAAAGTGCGGTTAGCTCGACTGCAGCTGGATGCCCAGGATAAAGCTCAAGCACGAAGAGATGAGTTGAAACATCAGTTGGAATTACAGGTAAAATCAGAAGAGACTGGGTTAGAAAATAGGTTGTATGCAGATCCTAACATTAATGTGAACTCTGTTGATGTTGCTACTGATTCTGGTAATAATCCCGTGCCTGCATTGATGCTTGATTCTCCGTCAGTAGTTCCGTTTAATGTGTCAAAGAATATCGCCTTAGTGTTGCCTTTTCGAGAGAAAGAGATTGAAGCATACTTTCAGGCTTTTGAGTGCATAGCTATGGCTTTAAAGTGGCAAAGTGAGTCCTGGTCGTTGATGCTGCAGTGTAAGCTCACTGGGAAAGCGCAGGAAGTGTGTGCCATTCTTCGTGCGTACGAGTTGGTGCCAGAGCACTATAGACAACGTTTCAGAATGACCAAAAAATCTGCTTCTCAAACGTACGTTGAACGTGCTAGGGAAAAGAGTGTACTATTTGACAGATGGATTAAAGCATGTAAGGCTCCTGATTATAATTCTGTGTGAGCTGTTACTTATTGAAGAGTTTAAAAATTGTGTTTCAGAACGTACCGCTCTTTATTTGAATGAACAAAAAGTGACTACTGTGCGACAAGCAGCTATTTTGGCAGATGAATATGCTTTGATACATAAAACTACGTTTGTAAGACACCAGTCGAAAATGGGACATAGTCCTCAAAAAGAAAATGAAGTTTGTCAGTCTGATCTCAAAGTAAAGTCTTCAGGGGTGAAATTTAGGCGAGAATACAGTTACTGCCATAAAGTAGAGCACACTATGGCTGACTGTTATAGTCTAAAAAGAAAATAAACCCGATATGATGTTAGCTGATGTGTTTGAAAAGGGAAAGCTTCCTACTTGAACAAATTACTGTGTCTAAATTAGACCTTAATTTCTCTTGTGCCAGAAATGGTATATTTTGGCGGTATCGTGTGACCATCCCTGGGCGGGACATCTCAGGGTGACTAAGAACTGGCTTGAACGGTGACTTGTTTTCCTTTTTTGTTGCCCCTCCCTTGTTTTTCTTGGCGTCACGTTTACTCTATGAGAGTGTATGTGCGCACTCTCTTTCTCTTAGGTGGATGCACCTGTTCGTTGATGAGAGTGATTGACTGAAATGAGTTAAAAAATACGCCAACGAGGAGGAGGAAAGGAGAGACGACAGCTTCTTGTGGGCCAGCCAGCAAACAGAGTCTTTAAATTTTATTCTGTGTTTTTTTTTTGTTTTCCCTTTCTTGTTAGTTGTTGTCCGTTCTGTTAAATTGTTACTTGGTCACAATTGTTGTACACTGACTGAATAAATAGTCTTGAACAGCTACATCGTACTCTTTCTTGTTTATGGTACATATTCTCTCCCTTTTTGAGCCTTTTAATGAGAG
>JAUZSZ010000112.1:3165262-3178804 GCA_034780575.1 Labeobarbus marequensis | reverse complement strand
AATCGCATAGTGTATTCCAGGCTTAAACCTGCAAGCAAACTATGTGAGTTAAAAGTGCAACAATTCTAATCAAATGTAAAAAAAAAAGCTTCAAATGACAAACAATTACTATTATTATATTTCTGAGCAAAATAATCGCTCAACAGTTTAACCATTACCATGCAGCCCTAGTAGTTAACTAATGTCCACAAATGTAACCTTCTTGTAAAGCGGTACCCTTTTAGATTAAGAAATTAAAGACAGAAGTGGGCAAATTTCCCAGTGACTTGCACATACAGAATAATCAGCATTCCCATTATATTATGAAATCATCACTGGAATGCTGATTATGGCCTCTGAATAACTGATGTTGTCATAATACATAACACTTCTTATTAGGAAAGTCTTAAGCTACATTTACACTAGTGCGTTTTTGTTTTAAAATGCATAACTTTTGCTATGGTTACACCTATTTTTTACACTACTCCGGCGTTTTCGACCCTCAAAAACGAAGACTGCAGACCCAGTTTTAGCTTGAAAACTCCGGTGTTGCGTTTCAGTGCAAATGGACCAAAACGTAGACTTTTGAAAATGATGGGGTGCCTCTGCATATCCTTGACGACCGTGTAAACAATAACATCATTCAGACCTCAGAAACCAGATGAGTCCTCTGCACAATCTGACTTTGCTGCAGTTTTAATTGAACTGCTGGTTTCGTCTGGTCAGAGGAGAACTGGCCCCCCGGCTGAGCCTGGTTTCTCCCAAGGTTTTTTTTCTCCATTCTGTCACTGATGGAGTTTTGGTTCTTTGCCGCTGTCGCCTCTGGCTTGCTCAGTTGGGGACACTTCATTTCCAGTGATATCGTCGGCTTGATTGCACAGATACTATTAAAACTGAACGGAGTTGGATGACGTCACTGAATTCAATAATGAAATGCTTTTAACTGAAAATTGAGTTTAATCTTGTCATTTTACATTATTGATACATTATTTCCCTTTTTTGATATTGGAAAGTTGCTTTGACACAATCTGTATTGTTAAAAGTGCTATAAAAAATGGTGACTTGACTAATGTATATGTATTTAAATTACATTGAAACTTGTTTTATACTGCTTTTAACCATTAACTGACTGTTTTGTGTGTCTTAGTGTGGTTTATATTACTGTACAAATTATGTAAAACAGATTGGTCAACATGTTTTATTTGTGCTATACAAATAAAGTGAAAATCATTCTCATAGTTGTACTCATAGATATGTACAGGCAGATTCTCCATTTGACCACTCAAAGCACGCAGACGTGTCCGCCATCTAAATAATAGGGAATCTACCTATACACATCTGCATGAGTGGTCATGTGTCATGCGTTTTCGGTCGTGTAGTGTAAACGGAGATCGTTTCTGAAACGCAATGAAAACGCCAGTGTAGAAGAGGATAGTTTTCATTTTTAACAGCCGTTTTAAAATGAAAAGCACTAATGTAAACAGGGGTTTATGCTGATGATACACGGGGCAACTTTTTTTGAGCAATGTTGCTTGGGCACTTTCTCACTAAGAATGGGTAAAAAATTTCTATCTGGATACTTCAGACCGGTTTTGGGCCCTGTGTCTCATCTGGTTGCCCGTTGATGGCAACATTAACCAAAGTTGCCCGGCAGCATTGCTGAAAAAGTTGCCCCGTGTATCATCAGCCTTAGGAAAGAGCGGTTACCTGTGGCGGCTGGTTCCGCTGCTACCTTTAGAGCCAAAAGAGATGTGATATGGCACGCGATGTGTGTCTGGAGAGATGCTTATACGCTGACAGCCTGCCCACTCTGTGTGAACAGAGATGCTTCTCAATGATCTGAACATATGCATAACAACATATGAACACAACAACGATCCGAGAGCGGGAATGCGAATGAGCTACCAGTGATGTCAAAGACTTTGCCATCCATGAAGGCGAAGTATGTAATGCGCAGTCCCAGCATACTGGATTCAGCCCACAGGTCTCCTTCCTCGGCGCTGTGCCACTTACTACATTCAGCACAGAAACGGGTCTCCCCAGGCTCACGGTCTATCTCGAAGCGCCTGCGAAAGAGGCCATGCTCAGATAAATGTGGAAACACAACACAGAACACAAAACAAGATCTGTATGAAATGACAAGACTTGAAACGATGATCTGTATTACGCACTTGTGCTTGCCCTCACATTTAGTGCACATCATTGTGTTCATGGCTTCTTTCAGGTCATCCTGCAGTTTGGTCAGAAACTCATTCATGGACTTTGAAAGCTCCGTAGCTGCCATACGCTTTCTGAAAACACAGAAGAACCCAAATATAAAATCGCTCAAGACCTTCTAGTTACATGAAAAATGTCCAGGTCACCTTCCTAAAAGTTCTTGTAATATTGAGTAATATTGGCCTGGTTTCACAGACAGGGCTTAGATTAAGTAATTTTATAAACGTGCCTTAGAAAAAAACATTACTGGTGTGCATTTTGAGACAAAATAAATGCACTGATACATTTTAATATCAGTCAGAGCAAGTTTCTTTCAGTTGAAACAGCTCAGACTTAGATTTTAGTCTTGGATTAGTTTTAAGCCTTGTCTGTGAAACAGTGGGTAATTAAGTTCAGCATGCAATGCAATATAACAGATATTCCCATGATATATATATTTTTTTATTATATAACAATTTTTTGTTGTTGTTGTTTTCCACATTACATTAACTTTCAAGTTGTGTTACAGTCATTTTGACCAGATACGTTTTTTTTTTAAAGATTAAATGATAATATAGCATAATGAGAGATTTCCAAGCTATTTATAAAAGGATGGTTATTTTTGACTGGGAACACCAAATTAGGTAAAGGATTTTTAGCACGGCACAAGCCTTTAAGAGAACAAAATTGTTTTGCATTAGAATAAGAATGCGTAGGTAAAAGTGTTTCATTGTCAAAATGAAAATAGCCACAATGCAACAGAAGCCATTTTCTTCATGAAAACATTTAATTTAGGATGTAGATCAATCTACTTGCCCTTATCTAACAGCACTCACAATTCATACTCTCGCCGAGTCTCTGGGTTACTGACGATGTCCCACGCTGCTCTTAACACCTTGAAGGCCTCGCCAGCACCTGGGTGCTTGTTTTTGTCTGGATGAACCTGTACACAAACAATACCCTGGACAAATCAATACCATCCATAACTCATCCCATGTTTCAGAGCAATGATTTTATGTCATCTCACCTGTACTGCCAGCTGTCTATAAGCTCTCTTGAGTTCTGATTCAGTGGCATGGATATCCACTCCCAGAACATTAAATGGGTCCAACTCCTCTTCAGGGATCTGTACCAGAGCAAGAGTTGGTAATATAGAGTAGTGAAGGTGCACTTCTGTTTCAAAGATTCGTTACCTGTCTTTATCCAACATCAAATCACTGAGCAACACATTAATATTTCAACATTTCAAAGGTCTTACTGAATGATTTCAGGCTTGTACAGATTCTGTCTGTGCTAGCTGTGCTAGTTTCAGGTCTATCCTATCATTCTGCACTCTCTTCTAAAATAATAAAATAAACTCAAATCAGTATTTTATGTCAATGAATACAAGTAACTGTGTAAGTGGGATAAAGTACAGTCAGTCAGTCAGTCTTTAATCAAAGTAAACCCTCACATGGATCACAAAGCTGACTGTACATTATCCATTACTAATTGTAAAATACTAAAAGTCATGATGAAAAGATTCTTTTATTCCATATTGTGATGTACATCCGAGTGTAACAGATTACTGAAAGAGAAAAATGTATGTTGGTAACACTAACATTAACTTTACTTAAAGCCTTTGTGTATAATGCATTATATAGTTATTCACATTGTACATTGTAATGCATTATATCATTTCTAAATAATTGTAACCAAAGATAAAATGCATTATAATATTTGTAGATTTCTTGTTACACTGAAAACTGGTTGCTTGTCATATGTTTTAATGCATTATTTTTGGAAAGGTGCAACAATGCACAGATAAATATAATAATGTACTATAACTGTGGTTACAATTATTTAGGATATCACACTAATATATATATATGGGTAGTTGACGTATCAATGTTTCCTGTGGTGTGACGGAAAGATATAAAAAAAAAAAAAAAAACTAACATTGAAGATAAACCTCACTCATGCTATTTGTAACTCTAAAGGTCTCTGCACACTGAATCCGAAATTTTTGCACGTTAAAAAATAAATATGGCCTCACGTTGTGTCAATCACCTTTGCACACTGCCTCCACTGTGTATAAATTGTTTTCACACAGGTAACACTTTTTTTTACTAAGAAAGTATAAACTTAGAAATGTATACTCATAAATACTTGTGTATATATGTACTATATACTTAGAAAGCCATAGGTTCTGCTCAGATGCTGCAATTCATTTTCAAAGATATCAATATATAGCTCTGATTTAAAATAACTTTTATATTATCAGATATTCAAACGTCTATCTCTGTGAGCACACACATCAATACCTTGGCCAGTGCCAGCAGTCTCTGCAGTTCTTCACCAGGTTGCCACTTGTCTGCCCCCCTATTGGGAGACTCTGGATTCGAGTTTTCATTCACGATGCCTTTTTTAAAGAAACACCCATGAATCCTTGTGGTCAGATCTGACACTTTCCTCCAAACCCTGCTGCTCTGAAGGGCAAGCCACCATTTCCTGCCTCTCTCTCCAGCCAGCCTTCCCACAACACACCTCAACACCTGAGAGCCAGTGTTTAGTGCAGCACAAACAAATTTCCAACAAGAAAGTAGAGCATGTCGAGCCCAACGAGCAGACCTGCCAATGCTCTCTATTACAGCTACACCTGAACACCAGCTCCAGTCCAGGATTCGCCTCAAATCATGCGTCATGCCTGGAATATCTGTGACTTTGGAAAGCATGTGTGCTCCAAAGTTGTATAGTGCAAGTGCAGATGATTCAACAGCAACCCCACAGCGGTGGGTCAAAGAGATGATGAGCTCCACGACAATATGGATGCAGGAAATGCACCAGGGGCTGACAAAATCTGCCAGAAATTCCCGACACACCACGACCAGCTGCATCCCATTTTTCCTTCGTACGCGGCTGTGATTGTGCAGATGGTGGTTTCGTCGCTTCAACTGCTTGTGTCTGCTGGGCCCAGAGGATACAAGGAAGGATTTTTGAGACATGGAAGATGGAGATGTCCATGATGGTGTTTGATCGCAAGGCCCCTGGCCTGATCCACTCTTTTTGGACTTTCCTTTCCTACCGGCTCCAGCATTGCGAGATCTAGACTCCCCATTGCCTCTAAACTCACTCTCCAGCTCAAATTTTCCTCCTCTTTCACATTTCTCCTTGTCCTTCTCGGAAATCCCATCTTGCACCTGATCATCATTCAAATCTTCAGCTTTGGTATTTTGCTCTTCATTCTCATCTACTTCCAAATCAAAGTCTTCATCAGGGAATTCACAATCAAAATCATCAAGCGTCTCATGTTCACAGTCAGGTGCTTGAGACGATATCACATGGCTGTCATTTCCATAACACGGACTGGCTAGAGAAACAATGGGCGGCTCCACTGTATCCCATTGTACAGCCATGTCTTCTTCCATATTGCTCATGTATCCAAAGGGTCACTCCCTCACGCTTAAAACAGTCATGAGGAGATCCATCATGAGCTTCAGGGTGGCAGCAAACTTAGACATGCAGGCACTGTATTTAACAACAGTCTCATATTTACAAAAGAAACACAATATGGGGTCTTCAGCATGGCAGACGATAAGAGACATTTCCAAATCATGGCGGCATTCTGAACCCCTGCAAATGAGAAGGAGAAACTTTAGCAATGTACACTAAATAGCTCATCTGAACCCAGTCCTGATTTTTTTTAAACCATATGTTTCAAATTCTACATTACAAAAAAATTAAAAATAAACTTTTTATATACTATACACAAGGACCTAACAAACACAAACATAGGGTAAAAACAAAAAGCAAAAATCCCATTTATTTCCTCCATATAATTTTTAATGATAACATCAACTTTCAACAAAGACCTACCATCCATTGTGATTTTAAGCATTGAGAGATGTTTCTGTAGACACTACAAGTAATTTCTAATTATTCTGAAGTGGAATTAAGCTGATATTCCTGAAGAGATGCAATACACTTGATATAGCACTGTTTTTACCCTATATTCAAAAATTGTAAATCAATCAAAAATTTTATATTGCACCATTGTGATTCGATCATGATGAGCGTGTTCACGGAGCAGACTCATTTTTCAAATACTTTTTTTATATTCATTCCCCCCGATTCTGTTTGTGATAATCTCAGAGTTTCGATTCATGGCTTGAAACTTGAAGATATTTTGTAATGTCACATTGAGAAAATCAAATGGAAGATGCTTCATTTACTGTTGCCTTCTACATTCAGATTTGTGGATAATCAATATAGCTATTTTTTTTTTGTTACATATACAAATATACACATGAAACCTACTGGCTTGTATGTTTTTACAACCAAACAATGCATTTATAATTTGTGGAATAAACACATTGTTGTTTATAGAATTTAAAGAGGTAATTTAGCAGTTTGATGAGTGACTCTAATCAAAAGACCTTTCACTTTAGTGTCAGCAAGTTAGCTGACCTACATGTCAAGTCCCACAGTTAAGATTACATAACATTCATTCCTATTGTGAGTTGTCACGAAGCTTTGAGTAATAAAAGCATATCACACCCATGAGGAAAGTACCAGAGAATGAAATGTAAACATGCAAACATCACATGTCTGTAACTTACTGAACACTCAGTCCTGATAAAGTGCATAAGCATCCACTCCTCAAATGCTGCTCACTGAGTTTTTGCAGAAGGCGCTTGTTGCTGTAAATGTTTGTTTAACAACCTTTATATTTGTTTAATCTCTCCTTTACGATGCTGTTTTGCTTTAGCAGGCATGCTAACAGAAGAGCATCCACAGCGAGCGCTGCTGCATTGCTTCTCATAAAGAACAGTGTACAGACAGGAAAGTTTATCTCGGGTGTAAGATGAGTTTGAAGCAGCTCAGCCTATCTTCTCACCTATCTTTAGCTGCTTTCACTGTCCTTCTCTCTTCATTCTTGTTCACTTCCGAGTACAGCACAAGCGCCGAGACGTCACTTCCGTTTAAGTAACCCTTTCCTGTCTTCTGTCAACTGGATGGGCAGGTCTGACAGTGTTGTCAATTTAGCAATATTGTAGCTAAATTTAGCAACTTTTCAGATTACCCTAGCAACGTTTACTTCCAAAAGCACTAGCACCAAATTTAGCCATTGGCTACTTATAGCAACTTTTGATAAGTGACTCAAACGATAAAAAGGCAAACATTTTCCATCTAAATTACACAAGAGGAAACCAAAGATGCCTAGCAGTACATGCATCACATAGCTGCTATTTGCAATTGTTCAATTAAATAATAATAATAATAATTTAATAATTATTCATTTATGATACACCTTGTTAGCTGCTTGTACCTGCGACTATTGATCAGTTAGTACACTGTAAGAAAAATATCTAGAAAAATGGAAAAGGAACTAGTCATTTTCCAGAACATTATCCGTTATCAATTATCCATTGTAACCCTGTAAACTGACCACACAAAATACAATGCGTAATTTAAAATGCAGGTGAAAAACCTGTGAAAAATCAATACGGAAAATTGCTTCATATTAACATAGTAGATTGTGCCCTATTTGTACAGACTTTTCTTAGAGTGTGGCATACTAACTAACTGCTAATACGTTGCTTAAAACTATAATTGTTCGGAATGAGTAGTTTTACTAAAATAAATAAATAAATAAATAAAAAACCTTCAAAAATTTGTAAATGTTCAAGATTTCAATGTTGTATTTAAAAGGACAGTTATATTATTATATTAAAAGCTTCCAGTTATATTTAGGATTTATTTTAAAGTATTTTTACTCGTTTATAAATCACCCCATGCCCTAGGACCTATATACATTGCAGATATGCTCACTGAATATAAACCTAACAGAGCACTCAGAGTCAGTCAGAAATATCAAGGGTTCACACAAAACAAGGGGAGTCTGCTTTTAGCTATTATGCCGCCCGCAGTTGGAATCAGCCTCCAGAAGAGATAAGATTTGCTAAAACATTAGCCACATCTAAATCCAGACTCTAAACTTATGTGTTTAGCTGTGCATTTGTTGAATGAGTACTGTACTACGTCTGATTTGACAGCACTGTATTTTATGTATAATCATTTTCTATTCTTAACTGTTTTAATTAATTTTAAATCAATTTTTAAATTCCTTGTTTTTACTGTTGTGATTATATTTTTTATGATTACTTTACTTCCTAAAGCACTTTGAATACACCATTGTGTAATGTGAAATGTGCTATATAAATAAACTTGCCTTGCCTTAAAATAAAATTATGATCAACAATGTCTACAAATAGCTTTTATTTCCCACAATTGGTCATAAATACAAGTGCATTTGTTCCAGTCCAGTTACAGTTGAAACACTCATCCATAACGCATTAATGTAGCCTAAAACCAATAGCAACCACTTTACAGCAAATGTTAAAATGCCTTAAAAAGCCATTTTACATATTTCATTTTAGCTCCTCATTTTATTCAAGGAAACGTAAAAACCTGCTAGCTACAGTGCAAAGTTTGCTAGCAGAACAATAGGCCACAGTTTATTAACAATTAAAATTAAGAATAATTAATCACTACAACATTGATCAATTATTTTATCACAGCATTTGTTCCCTACATCTGCAGACATATATTTTTATTTCATAATTTTGCTCTCTAAATTAACTTCAGAGCTTATGAATATGCTAATACTTATAGCTAAAAACTGTACCCAACTGCTTCATTGTTCAAAACATGCCAGTTATAACTACAAGTGTTGAAAGATTACAAATATCCAAATTAGTTTAAATTTGTTTTCATTAATTTATAGAATATGACTGTTGCTTCCCTTCTTAGACGCTGGGACATGACAGCACCTAAAGCAATGGGATTCTACTGCACCCAACACATTTCTCTAAATTGCATGATAACCTTGAATGACACCATGTTATGAAATATCTCACTTTATAGAGCACAGATTAATGAAATATCAGTGTTCACTTTTACAGTCATGAAAGGACTAGAAGTGTGAAAGAGACGCTGAAGTTAAATTCTTACCCCTATGTTTCTGTCTGGAGAACATCCTTGTAATTTTACATGATTGAAAAGGGTGCTAAAACACGTGTGGAGCAAAAAAAGTTATTTAAGGTGTTTTGACTGCTCCTCTGTTCCAACTTTACAGTCTTCTCCCTACCTAAAAACCTCAAATTATAGTTAGTTTACTCAATATTTCAAGATATGTTCAAATGACGTAGTACAAAATATATTTCATAACATGTATACCCCAAAATGGTCAACACTACATTTTTTTCTGGTACCCTAACTATGTCAACTCTTCTTTCAGCCTAAAAGACAGGAAACATAAAAGTAAAAGTAAAATGATTTTGATTGAGTTTATTGATTAACGTATCTTTCTTGATGCTCAGTCTTTCAGTCTTCATCCAGTGATGTTACAGGCAAGTAAAATGACTGCTTCACAGCATTGTCCCACACAATAAAAGATAAAAAAGATGCGAAATGAAAAGTAATTAGTAAATGAATATATATGAATAATAAAAGAATAGATAGATAGATATGACAGTTACTCACAGTAAAACAATCCTTAGTGTCCCGGGCTCTTATACCAGTATTTTTTTTTTAATGGCAGTGGTTAGTGTCATTATCATTCGTGTGTAATTTTGTTCCTCAAGGGGGCATTGTTGTTTCTGTGACTAACCTGACTTTTTAAGTGATCTTAAAACAGTTCAACATGAACACTGTATCAAATACCAACTTTGACTGAAGAATTAGAGTGTATAGTTTTATTTGTGCAATTTAAATCCAAATGCAAAAATCCAATATGCACAAAATATATTTTAATATATAAATATTATATATAATACATTATAAATATTTTATATCAAGTATGCACACTTAGCCTACTATGTTCTATTATTTTATTTTTAATAGACAAAGAGGTCAAATAAAGCTGATCTGAATCCTATGCCACATGTTTAACTAGCAATTTATGGTGACATTAAAAGGATTAAGAGCAGGAGACTTCATTTGTCTTGCTAAGGCTTAACCGTTTATGGCCCGCTTTCACAGACAGGGTTTAGACTAAGCCAAGTTAGGCCATAGGCCATAGTTCAATTAGGACATTTGAGTAATTTTTATAAGCATGCCTTATTAAAAAAACATTACTGGTGTGCATCTTGAGACAAAACAAAGGCACTGGTGTATTTAAAGATCAGCCAATACAAGTTTCTTTCAGCTGAAACAGCTCAGACTTACATTTTAGTCTATAGGCTTAATCCTTGTCTGTGAAACCGGGGGTATGTGTCCTAAATATACAAAAACGCAAAAATAAAACCATTCTATTCGTTTTGTTTGAATATTCTGTAAAGTTATATTTAAAATTAATACGTAATGAATAAACGCACACTCTCTCTCTCTCTCACACACACACACACACACAATGAGCGCGTCAACCCGTCAGAGTCTGAGGTGCCGGGGAATCCCGCTGCTCAAGCCGCGTCACTGAGCTCGATCACCGCCCACAGACTCGGTGATCTCCGGCGCTCTTCCACACAACCGACTGTTTAATGCACTCATGTTTGTTCATGCATTAAATCTGCTACTCATTATAGTGGGGCTCCGTTGTGCTGTTTAGCGCCTAAACGGCTGGCTTTCACATTATACAGATCTGAGCTTAAACAGTGAAATGGACAGAATTCCCCGTCCATCCACACCCTGACGCGAGAGGCGCTTCCCCCTGCGCTCAGACCGGAGAGGAAGGCTCTTATTCGGTCAGATGGCGTGCCGCAGTCCGCCCACGCGTTTCTCGCGCCCACACAGGCAGCGAAAGAAGCGTCATTAACTCACCGCTACTGCCAGCACAGCAGAGCATAGCCGAGACAACACAAGAGTTTCAACAGTATTTTAGTCCAATTTCACATCTGTAGAATAAGGTCTAAAAGCACAGAGAACAAAAATAAATTACGTGTCAGAAGGAAAAGTTTGACTGATTTTGAGTCGAGTTACAGAATCTGATAGATTCGGTCGTTTCGGTTACTGGAAGCTCAAGTGTTCTGCTGGATCCTGTCCTGGATTCTGTCTCGAAACCTCTCGAGGTGAGTAGTAGCTACACAACTACTGACGAGTCATCTACATTGAGCAATTAACAGCTATCTTCATTATAACGATCAGAGGAAAACTACTACTGCGGGTTATATTTACCAACAACAAAAACAACAACTCAGCAACACCTCATGAAGTGAATTTCGTAGACAAAAACTAGCTCATTATTTGTGAAATTTAATTATATGCAAGCTGAAAAAAGATACGTGTGTGTTTCACAATAAAATATTCTGCAGCTACTGTGGCAACAAAATGTTTTTTCTGTAGCTTATAGGCTACACAAAACATGCAACTTAGGGCTAAGAGAATTTTTGTAATATAGATAAAACATTAAGCTGTTATTTAATTTGATAAAGCTTTATTAAAACAGATCTCTCTCTTTCTTTTTCTGTAGGACAACCTGAAACGTTTAGATTTTTAGATTACTATATTCATCAGTGCAGTTAAAGGAGGATGCAATGATGGAACTTTCACATGCCAAATCTGTCTCCAGCTATTTGTATGAGAGAGAGAGCAATATAAAAAAAGCGGAAGAAATGTGAGGTTGAGTAAACAACCATTATTGCAGATTAAGAGGCTTCATATTACATTGCAGGAGGTGGAAATTTGACTGCACTTGTTTTTTAAAAAAAAGAGGTTCCAAAACATGTTTTTGCTGCAGTTCCATAGAAGAACCTTAAAAACAAAGGTTGTTTACTGGCATTAAGGTTCCTTTATGAACCTTTAATATCCATAGTATCTTTAGCACAAGCAGCGTTTTAAAGGTTGTTTTTAGATTATCAAAATGCTCTTAACACACACACACACACACACACACAATGGTTGTTTCAAGAACTGTTCACTCAAATGTGTTTTTGCTTTTAAAAACATGAGACACTGCACAATAGTATCCAACTGCAGAACCACAGTACTGATGAATGGAAAAGAAGGCAGGGTCTCAAGACACTTTTTTGAAGTTCCTTCTTTCCATAAGATGTTTTTGTGTTCCACTGGATGTGAAACACAAAAATGTGTTCTATGTGAACCAGCCTAGAAGATGTTCTGGATATAAAGAGTGACTTATTCCTTAGGAAGTGTACAGTGTTTATATAGCGTTTTGCTGAGTAAATGGTGATTTTGTTGTTGGTGGTGGATCCTCACGTTAGCTAAAATATTAGTGTATATTCTGAACAATTCAATTCCAAATGTTTTCTCACCATAGTTATGCTTCTGCTGTGCATACATTAACGGCTTTGCATTACCTGTCTCATTTTATTTGCAACCCCTCAGAAGGTCCCCTTTAGCAACCCAACAAGAAATAGTGGAGTCAACATTGCCAGTCTCTTTCTTCTTACATCATGAAATCACTTGAAGTCAAATGAAGTCATTATTTGAAGTCGATATTTCTTGACCATTTATTTATTTGGTAAGTGGCCATGTAATGTGTGGCAATATACATATGGTCATTATAGAAAAATTCACCAATTCAGGGGTTATTCTGCTTTGTGTTGGGCATCCAAGTTACATTATCCCATAGTAATAATTTATTTATTACTCATTTAAAAGCCTTTCACAGAAGTAAAAATAGGTTTTAAAATAAGGGTGTTCGGTAATTTCAGATTTAAAGTTCATAAAACCACAAAAGAAAAAGATGCATGTAGAGTGTTAAAATATAAGGTTGTATGGTTATATATTTATAGTTAAAAAAAGTTGTGAAACATTTTTTTGGGATAGAGATTTATTACCTCGCTTTTACTATTGATGAATACTAAAATTTGATCTTATATATTATGGATAAATACATACTCATTATTAGAAAACAACACCTACAACATATTACATCAGCACCGTTTGCCACTAAACAGACATTATAAATCAAGCTTATTCATGGAGCAGTCTGTTCAGAAACTACTGTAATTTATTAGTCATAGAAACACTTTCTACTGCTGCTGAGCAGACCTCTGCAGTAGTGAGCTGATTGGCACAATCATCTTCAAAACTGTATTCATGAATATTATTCAGTCATTAACTAAAAAGGAGCTGACACTGCACAAAATGTGTCAGCTGTTTGACAATTATTCATTATGTTTTTATTGTAAGATATCATGTTTTCTTATCTACTTGTTTAGAACTTAATACGCCCTGTATATATACATAAATACATTCACATACTTTATACAGTGGTGGCCAAAATGATTAGAACACTAGTGTTTTCAGCAGCTAAAAAATGGTTTGAAGTCAGTTATTTCTATCTTTTGCTGTAGTGTGTATTTCCAAACATTCATTTAGCCATTAATTTTAATAATCCAGTTAGCTTTTTTCCACAGTTCTTCT
>JAUZSZ010000112.1:3068919-3080000 GCA_034780575.1 Labeobarbus marequensis | reverse complement strand
AGAGCCAGGAGTGGACTCTGAGGGCCCCCAGACTAGAGTGGGTTCATGAGTGGACTCTGAGAACTCCCGGACTGAAGTGGGCTCTCGAGCGGACACTGAGGGCTCCTGGACTGGAGCGGGTTCTAGAGTGGACTCTGAAGTCTCCTGGACTGCAGCGGACTCTGGAGTGGACTCTGAAGTCTCCTGGACTGGAGCGGACTCTGGAGTGGACTCTGAAGGCTCCTGGACTGGAGCGGGCTCTGGAGTGGTCTCTGAATGCTCCCATGCACGCAGAACAGCCCAGAGGCCAAAGGCAAAGATGGCCTTAATGATTATGGCAGCAGCAGAGAAATTGGCAGTTCTGTGGTGACCTCTGAGACCACCAGAGTCAGGTCCTCCAGGACCACATGACTTGAGATCACCGAAGTCAGGTCCTCCAGGACCACTGACTTGTGTCAGACTCATAAAATGAAGCGGGTTCTGGCACAGATTCAAGGACTGGAGCGGGCTCCGGGAGAACTGGAGTGGACCTTGCTGCCCACCTCCTTGACTTTTGCTTGCAAGAGTGAGAGAGTCGCTATCCACTGGAGCTCCAGGAGCACTGCAATGAATTCAGACATGACATGATATTACTAAGTTGCAGTAACAGAGATAATCAACTAAACTCCAAAAGTCAACAGTCTTAAGCCAAAAACAAACAGAGTAATCCATGCTCAAGTTATATGTGGCAGCTATTGCGGACTACTATATTCCAGTTGATTTAATAGTCAAGTTCCTGAAGGGAGCTTGAAGGCTGAAAGCAGGGCAAAACAAAGCAACAGAAAACAAGTAACAGTGAACAATAAAGCAACAACCAAAGACAAAGAAAACAAGGCTTATACAGTATGGATTAGTTAACAAGGTAAATGGGACACCGCTGAATGTAATTGAGGCTTGATAGTCAAGGCAAAGGGTGATGAGAACTGAAGTCCAGAGAAACAAACAAAACAAATAAGCGTTCCCTCTAGTGACTATACATGGGCACACCAAATAGACACACCAGTTGGCTAAAATTGTTACAGGATCGGCGACAGGAGGTTACACACTGCATGACTTTACAAAACACATCGAAACGCAAGTGAGGCCTGAAATAACGCAAGCTCATGTGTGAGATCAGAGTTCTCACACGAGACTGGAAATGTTATTAAAATGGTAACCCGCAAGAAGTTTGCTATACAAATGGTCTGTGCACTGATTTGCAATGAAAGGGTGAAAAATAAAAAAATATTATGGAGGAGCAAATGGTTATTGTGATATTGTGGTCTATAACTCCTCCCCGAACTTCCCGCCGCCCTGTATCTTGCTCTCTCATTGGCTGTAGGTCATCGCTGATGTATTTTTCAGTCACAACTCATTTCACACAGCAGGATTTTGAATCCCAGATAGGTCCAGATATTTAGCATGCCAAATATTTTATGGGCATCGGCAACGTGTCTGCGATTTTCTTAGATCGTGTCTTTGATAATTCACACTGCGTGATTGTCACTCGCATGAATGAGCACTGATTTGCTTCCGATTTCAGCCATTTGTTGGTGATTTCACAAAACCTGTCAGTGAGTGAAAATCAGGGCTAAAATTGGGGCATTAGGAAGCGCCTCCTTCTGTGGGCATAGCACAACCTCTGCTCTCTAAGAGCAGTGCACATGCTGGGCAAACTGAACCAGGGGCCAGACTTCACCACCAGACGTTTCAGATGATTTGGAGCATCTTCGGGCAAACAGAAGTTTTCAGAAGAGAACTCTCAGTGCCCAGTGCCCAGTGTTCTTTTCCAAGTCTTTCCCACGCTCAAGTTATGTGGCAGCTATTGCAGACTACTATATTCCAGTTGATTTAATAGTCAAGTTCCTGAAGAGGGCTAGAAGGCTGAAACCACCTCACCTCCACACAGTCCCAGACCTGTCCATGGTCAGGGCCCTCAGAGGCCCCCTGTTAAATCCACTTCTGATGGCTCAACTGATCGGCCCCTTTTGCTCAAGACCTCCCTCCTGTTGGCTTTGGCATTGGTAAAGTGAGTAGGAGATCTCCAAATGCTCTAAGTGAGCACTTCCTGCCTTGAGTTTGGGCCCACTGACTGTAAGGTTATGTACCTAAGTTGCTTTCTGGCATCTCCGTTACTATGTAATGTCTTCTTTACTACATAACCTTAGCTAGCCGTGCTACTGTGCTTGAACCTGTGTTGATGCTTGTCACTCCTCAGTCATAAGATTTGCAGGTGCACAAACATGATTCAGTGGCTAGTGGTTCTTGGCTATTGATCAAAAGTTTTGTGGTTCAAACCACTAAAGTATGGTAGAATTATGAAATGTGGAGAAATTTATATCGGAATACAAATCATACAGTTTGCAGGTTAAAGGCACATGAAATCCCATGTGCCTTAAGGAACGGTCACATTTGCCTTTACACCGTGAAATACCACGTGTCTGGAAAATGAGTCTTGCAAAACAGAAGAACAGCACTTTATACAGTATACAGTAGATTAGGGTGACTAATCCTGTTCTTGCTAAGTTTAGTTCTTCATTCCTGGTACTGTTAATATACGTAATTGCTGATATTACAGTTGCCGAGTTACAGTCATTTGTTGGCTCCACAATTAGTCCCCACATTTTCTCCACTTTGACCCATTGTGGCCAGTTTGCTGGCCTATTATGAATAGGATGAGCATTATCAGACTAAGATAATCAGCCAGTCATAATGTTACAGAGGCACTGCTCACATTATTTTCCAGTTTCGTCTTTTTTCGCAGTCATGCCATGCACTTGAAATTCATAAATGGGCTGAAAATGGCCTCCCAACCGTTATCATGGTGAACAATCAGTGCTTTAGACACCATTTCATCTCATCTTTTGTAATGTTTGTCAATGTCCTATCAGCAAAGCATAAAAAAAACAAGGGGAAAAAAAGAGTTGAAACGAACCTTCAAGTTTCTTTTTTCATTCCTTTTTATTTATATCAGAATTTTCTGGCAAAATATAGTTGAAAATCTGCAAATAAAAAAGTTTTAATGGTTGCATGTTTTCAGTGTTTAGGAATAAATGTTCTTACAGCTTCTTTTTATTTGGCTTTTCTGTTTCAAAAACCCTTTGCGACGGACAACATTTACAATGTAAACTGTTTATGAAATTGGAGTGGGTCTCATGTGAAACATCAGATTGTTTAGGAATCCAAGAAGCTCTCTTATCAAATTGCAATCATTGATCACATAGTTTTACATTTCTGGCTTGAAGAATGTTTTGCTGTTTAGCTGTAGTTGTTTCCAAAACTCATCAGAGGATGCTCATCTAATTTTTATGGAAATTTGTCAGCTTTACCCCATAATGACTAACTTACAGCCATGCAATATTCCAAGTTCAAAACATATCATTATATACATAGGTTTATCTTGGGGAAACATATAAAATGTGATCAGATTCTGGTCTTAGAGGACACTATAACTTAAAAAACGTATTAATGTTGAAACTTATAATCAAAATTTGACTAACAATCAGAAGTTGGGCTAGAAACTATAATAGCTAAGTGTGTTCATTCTGGAAAGCATAAAAACAAACAAACAAAAAAACAAAACAAAAAGCAATACCTCAAAAAACATGTGACTTTACAAGACTGGACAATCTATAGAGTTGAACAAATATATACGTGTTTGTGTGTGTGTGTGTGTGTTATCCTGGACCACAAAATCAGTCACAAGTCGCACAGGTACATTTGTAGAAATAGCCAATAATGTGGTTAAACAAAAAAAAATAAAGCCATTGTATGGATCAAATTTAAATCATTAGGATATTAAGTAAACGTGTTCCATGAAGATATTTTGTAAATTTCCTACTGTAAATATATCAAAACTTAATTTTTGATTAATAATATGCATTCCTAAGGACTTAATTCAGACAACTTTAATGGCAATTTTCTCAATATTTTGATTTTTTTGCACCCTCAGATTGCAGATTTTCAAACAGTTTTCACATCGTCATATCCATACATCAATGGAAAGCATATTTATTCAGCTTTCAGATGATGTATAAATCTCAGTTTCCAAAAATTGACCCTTATGACTGGTTTTGTGGTCCATGGCCAAGTATATGTGTGTGTGTGTGTGTATATATATATATATATATATATATATATATATAAGCTCAAAGCTCACCAATACATGCCTTCAAATGAGACATGACAAATAGCTGCTCACAACCATTTTGAAATTATTATGGTATTCAGATTCATTATTGAACGAAATCATCTTTTAACCGTTCGCCGTGTCTCCTTGCCATTGCTCACAGAACTTCCTCCCACACCTGGACTTGGTGTCGACCTGTTTCCATTTCCACTACTTGCTCTTCCAGCCGGCTGTGGATTAGTAGAGTTGCCAGAGCCTTGAGAATTTACCCCATTTCCATTGGGAGTGTCATTACCTTAAAAGAGTAAAAAATGTCTGTGGACCAGTATATTGAAGGAATACATTATATACATAGGTTTATCAAATAACTAGGAACCCTAAAGGATTTATAATTCTTACAAAAGCTGCAAAAAGCACATTTTGCACATTAAATTATACCTGCAGGTGCAGCAGTGCTGCTGTTCATGTTGCTCTGGTCATTCAGTCCCTGACAGGTAACAAGAACAAAGTAAATTACCATGACCAACAGTCATTTAAAAGTTTTTAATAATGATTTGATTAATTATTAAGACATAAATCCATCTAGACATACCGTTTTATTCATCTGGGCCAAATATTCTGGATTTGGTTCACTAAAGTTTGGCACCTCTGAATACACCATGCAGAATCTTACAAATTGGATACAAAACATTAATTCATCCAAAATAAAATATTTTGAGCAAAATGAAGTTTAATACTGTATATATATTTGTCTGTATTTTTACTTACTAAAATTATAGTTTTTTTAATGCAAATCAATCCATATTTAAATAACTATGCTGCCAGGATAATTATAATGATAACTGTACTAACATTTACAAAAAAAAAAAAAAAAGAATGATTAAATAATAACTTCTTGTCCAATAATCAACTTACTCTCCGATCTTCTGTAGTTCACCTCCCCTTCCAGTGTACAGCGTCAAACAGCCTTTAAAAACCGAGGCATAACTGCAGCAAAATACATATGTACTGTAAATAGTTCTGTAGACTTTTAGTCTTGTATATCAACAGTTTTAACGATATTTATTATAAAATAAAACTGTTCACTATAATTGACTGTTTATATTATTGCATAATGAAAGTGTCTTTTGAGCATAGTCAGCATATGTTCAAATGTCTGAAAGAAATCGTCTTCAGTGTATTATCACCGATCAAACACAGTCTCACCCTTTGGTAAGTCTGATGATGTCACCAGCCTGAATGAGGCCACCGACTTCGTCCCAGACCGATATACTGATGCTGCCCGTCTTGTCAGCCACTTTACACGTGCGCACCTCATGACCGTCTTTGGTCTTCGTCACTCGTCCTTAAATGAGAGAGTTTGAGAGAAGATTCAGATCTTGATTCAGAGTCCAGAGGACTACTGTTGAGATACTGTTATTTATAGCTAAATACACAAAAGAAAATATTATCATTTACAGTTAAATTATGCATTATTTTAGAGTCATGTTTTCACCACCTGTATTACAATATTATAATAATAATATAATATTTATTGTCATAATATTATAATAGGTAAAACATAGTAAAGTAGTATATTAACACTATTTCAGTTAATAAAATATAGAATTACTGTAAATTAGTTTCAGTCTTTAAAACTAAAAATGTTGCTACCATGTTTTAGCAGTAAAGTTCTGTTCAGTTTCATGGATCTTTTATTTACTCTATATTAATTAATATGCTTAAATATATTTTTAAAAGTAACTAAATGTAAATAACAAATGGAGCTAATAACAAAAAGTACAAAAATGAGCACATGATGAATATAGAAATAATACAGCACTATGGTATAGATTATATTAAAGTATGAAAAAAGTTTTACAGTGTGTACTGTTGTACCATGGTACCATCACAGAACTTTTTTAAAGGGACTGAGCTGCTAGGGACACTTAATTTCTAGCGATTATCGTCGATTTGATTGCGCAGATACTATTTAAACTAAACTGAGCTAGACAATGGCATCTCTGAATTCAATAATGAAAAGCCCTTAACTGAAAATTGAGTGTTTAATCTTATTTTTATACATTACTGACACTCTATCCTCCAATTTGATACTGTTAAGTGTATTGACACAATCTGTATTGTTAAAAGCGCTATATAAATAAAAGTGACTTGACTTGACTGCTGTGTGTGTGCCCTTTGGATGGGTTAAATGCAGAGCACAGATTCTGAGTACATAAACGAGATTACTTCACCTCCACAGTTTAGTTAACTTTCATCGTTTACATGAGGATACTCCGCTTTATATTTCTCTTTATATATTTCACCTGATGAAACCTACAAGTTCTCTAGATGATATTAAAAGCTGGATAGTAATGTCCTACTGCAGGTGGTACTGTAGGCATTTGTAGACGACATCATCAGCCACAACAAGCTGGCTTTGTGAGTCTCAAAATCATCCTCTGTATGTGCATCGGAGAAAAAGCAGTGACTAGAATGAAAACATGAAAAAGCAGTGACAAGAACTAAAACACGACACATAAAACAGTAACCCCATTGCAAGATCACATAAGGTGAAATGAGGAATCATATGACATGAACATGATTATGGTAAAACTACAAAATAAAAGACATGAAAACATGAACAAAACCTAAAACAGACGTGACAAGTGGAATCACAATGATATTTTAATATTTGTTTTTAAAAGATTCCAAATGACACTGATTACAAGTACATAATTAATCAATGTATACAAATGTGGTCTTGTAATACACTTTTCAACCATGTAGTTAAAATCTTGCAAATAGAGTTGTTTTGTTAAAATGTTACTTTCCATATACTGTATACACAACAAGTAGTAGTAAAAATGTACACACAGGTTTGCTGATCTGGACAGACAGACCAAAGGAAGGTATTACACTTACAATGAGTCCAGTGGTTTTATTCCTAATTCAGCATATATTATATTTATATGTAATTTCAACATGCATAGCTCACATAGTGATTTCACAGAAGATGGGAGCTGTACATTGCTGGAAAAATCTGCTTGGGGCATTAAGAATATGACCACAGATTAAACTGACCTGACCTTAGAGGGACTTTGCTAACAATCACATTAAAAAAAGCATTTTGCACACCTTTTAGTCTACTTGCACGTTACAGTGCTTCCTGTTGTGTTGATGTCTGATTCTTATGTCTGTCAGTTCTACAACAGCACTGAACAGACTTCATTATATCACCAATATCAGCTCTCATGAACAAGTACAATAAACAGTCAGCAAGTGGGTTCAGATATAGAAAACTGGTCAGAAAGTAGCTAACTTTACGATGTTTTAAGCTTCTCTTAACATTCATGATATTTACAATAAAACTCAGTACTATTACTGGGAAAATTATACATGTGTAAGTCAACAGCACCAGGAACAAACTGCCCAATATTAATTTACGCTTATGAGAAGTGAGTGAAATTGAGTGTGAAAGACCCCGATAAGTACCAACAAAACAGAGGATGATTATTGGGTAGGGGATAAAACATGCCATACATCGAGGCAGCACTCTAAAAGACAGATTAATGGGCTTTATATCTGCAAAGATTAAAGGCACAAACCAGACGATCAAAGAAATAAAACAAGAAAGTTTCAGTGAATGGTGAGATTTGTACCAGTGAGGATGAGAAACCAAAAGATATCTTTCAAAAGCAACACATGCCATAAAATACAGACCCACAATCAAAGAATAAATAAATGCACCATCCAATTGTTTTGACTCCCATTTTGTTGATAATAATGTACAAATAATTTGAATGACATCTGAAAGAATCAACTGTATCACATAAACTGGAGCAGCACGATGAGATTTGATGAGAAAACACAAGGCAAACAGAGTTAAGAGCATTATTGGAATCTCAATGATTGAAAGAAGCCAAATAAATAAAAATCTGGCAAAGAGTCGTTTTTCACCGTAAGCAGAGAGTTCTTTTGTTAATCCAGCAGAGCCGTTGATACTGATGTTTTGTTGGGTCATTGTCTCACAAACTCCTGACCGGCAGCTCTAAAATAATAACAAATCATTAGTTTACTAAGAAATATGTTTCCGAAACAGACATATAGGGGAGCCCAAGGATGCTATTTATGTATTTATTTCCATTTTTTGTTTGATACTGACATCAAATTTAATGTACATGCATTTATTTTGTTGATCAAATGTACTTTTTAAATATCATAATTATTTTTATACGATCCCACATTAACCTCTCCCCTGAACTCAATTAGATTTTTATCATTATAAATTAAAAAAAAGGTAAAATATCAAAGAAGTTCAAAACATTATTGAAACATTAAATCATAAAACATCAATTAAATACAAAATATTTATTTTATTTAAACATTACACAGTACTGTGCCAAATTTTTAGGCAAAAAAGATTAGATTTATGTGTTTATGCAGTCACTCTTCCTCCTGGCTGTGATACAAAAGGTGAGGAAGAAAAAGACTGCAACATCACCACCTGGGAAAGAAAGGGGCTTTAGCAACTTTATGCAAACAGGTTGCAGAAAGACCTTGACATGGCTGGGAGTAAATTCTAAACAAAGAATTCTAAAAAAGTGCTCACCGACAAAAAAAAAAAAAAAAAAAAAAGCATGTGCTTCTCCCAAAAGCAAACCTGCACTGACAATCAGAACTTGCTGCTAGCCAGGGCATGCATGCATGAATGAATTAAGGCATTTATTATTGTGCATGGCTGTACACCCAAAGAACTTTACAATCATGAAGGGGTCCGTCCTCAAACACCACCAGTGGTATACCCCCTTTCTGCACTTTGTGGTGACACACCTGGCAGAAGTTATCGTGCTGCCAGATAGTCCAAGGGAGGCAACAGACACTCTGCACCCAAAGCCTGACACCCTGCTGTGGGAAGAGAGCCTGTAGCATTTCCAGACACTGGGCTGAGACATAACTCTTGGGGATTTCACACAGCTGCCATGCTCACACTATCGGACACCCACTGGGATATTTGAAGCAGGATTCAAACATCAAACAGGCATTTCCAGCATGGGAGGCAGGCATGCTAACAAGAACACTAAAGACCGCACAGTATATTTCTTCAGCGTCCAAACTGCCATTGCGATCCAGTGTTTTCATATTGTTTTAAATTGACTGTGCTCCCTTCCGTTACATCACTTCTGGTTTGGCGTTTTTCAGATGTGGAAGTAAAATTTTCTCACAAAAATGACTCCAAAAGCCTCAGTAGTGTATTTATAAGCATATTTTAAAGTCTAGACAACAGCCTTCAGGGGTTCAGACACTTTCCAGTGCGGTGGTGTATTCTTGTTCCCATCAGTGTTAACGAAACGCAACGAGTGTATTTTTGATATGGAACGTCTCAGGTTACTTGTAACCCTGCTACCTAAAAAAGCTGGAACGAGATGCTGCTCCTCATTGCCACACTGTAGGTGTGTCTGGACGTCTCTTCAGACAGAAGTAGAACCTGAAGGTGTGTCCATTTCACATCTTTTTTATAATAGCTCACGTTCCAATAACATTATCAACCGAGGTTATTTAGGCCAAATTCTTGGTGTGTTTGCCACACATGCTTCACAACTGGTTGAACAAAGAATGTACTTATCAGCCTTAATGAAACAGCATCTTCTTTAGACTTTTTCAGGGAACAGGGTTACAGTAGTAACCCAAGACGTAATTCCATCAAATTTAAATCTTCAAATTTAAATCAAAGAACTTCGATAAACTTTAAAAATCTCTAACCAGGTTTAAATACAGTATTCATAACGGACATTCACAGGGATATCATAACCTACAGAACAAAGATACGAACGTGCATGAGATGACATGCTCTTACCTAGAATCAGACTGTGTATCCACTTACAGGACTGAAGATTTTGTTCACTAGTATATGATGGTGTTCAGCTGACAATGATTATGATGTTTTAATCATATAAAAAAAAAAAAAAAAAGACACTAACTTTTAACATTCAGAGTGTTTTTGTCAGACAAGAACCTACGTGAACACGTCAACAACAACATAAGAAATTACATTTTATTGTTTTTGGACAAACTGTTAACTTTTATTGTTAAAAGATCCACAGTGACACTAGAGGTTGAAACACAACGACAGTTTATAATATAGACAAAACAATTCATGCATGAGATGATATGATCTTACCTGTAATAAGACTGTGAATCCACTTACAGGACTGTAGATGTTTTTCATATGAAGATGGAGATCTTCGTGGTTCTTTTATAATCTGAATTAACTACAGAAACATCACTTAAAGTGAAGAGTGGTTTTGTCAGATAATGATTTGAAAGGGAAAAAAAGGGTAAAGCTGAATTAGTCATCATTCTGTAATGCAGATGTAACCGCTTGTACTGTTAAGTGGTAAGCCATCAGCAAACAAAACCAAAATGCAATCTGAAGATGCAAAAGCAGTTCACAATTTCAAGAGTACCCAGTATTTCAGAGAGGAATATATACTGTATAACAATCAGAAATGCAGTGATATACATGCAAGATGTTTTACGTATGCTGAAAGTGTTACAAATGTTATTGTACAAGCAGTAAAAAAAAAAAAAAATCATCCTCGTATTTGTTAAGAATTAGTCAAACAATAATCCAAGTACAAGGAGCAGAAACCAGGAAACAAGAGTAGAAATGAGAAATCCAACAACACAGACATACATGAACATAAGACCCAAGTGCTAACACAGGAAACACTAGGGTGAAAATACACAAATAAGGAACACCTGGGAACAATTAAGGACAAATAATAAGGAGAGACAAATTAACTACAAGGGCTTGCAAAACAAAAACAGACTATACTGAACAAAATTATAAACGCAACACTTTTGTTTTTGCCCCCATTTTTCATGAGCTGAACTCAAAAAATCTAAGACTTTTTCTATGTACACAAAAGGCCTATTTCTCTCAAATATTGTTCACAAATCTGTCTAAATCTGT
>JAUZSZ010000112.1:2921389-2933864 GCA_034780575.1 Labeobarbus marequensis | reverse complement strand
ATTGGTGTTTGGTGATGAGTTTTTGGCTCAAGGTCTGCATTTACAGTCACACCAGAGATGTTAAACTGGGATTAGGAATGATCAAATGATCGTTCATATATAGCCCATAAATACACTACTTTAGCGACAAGACAAAGTGATGTAGTTGTTGTGAGAATAGCGTTGACAGTAGCAATGGTTGTCCCCTCCAACATGTCTAAACTCGTATTTAAGATAATTCCGATAACACATGAAGGCAGCATAATACATGACATTTAATATCCCTAACAACCTCTGTAGTCCCATTTAGCTACACCTTTTCAAGGGAAGTAAAAGCTTAAACACACACATACAAGGAGAAATTACTTATGTATTTTATGTTGTAGAATAAAATGCAATGACATCTTGAGTTTGTGTTAACCAAATATATTATTTTAGGCTAAATAAATAAATAAATAATATATGAATAAAGATATAGATGTTGACTTCAGGATGGAAATGATAAAAAAGCCAACTCGTTTCCAGGTTTAGACCTCCAAAAACATGTCATCCCTTTAGCACTCTATGGAGCCCTGAAGTTATGCAGTCAAAGGTCTGGCAAATCACACCAAACGGTCCCAAAAAAGGAGGATGTAAGCATGAGCGTGGTAGGTGTGAGTGTGGCCACTCTGTCTTGCTTTTCAGGGCTGTTGAGTGGCACACAGTTTGCGTGATCATATTTTGTAACGCTAACTAAAGGTTGTGGGGAAAATACATTAGCAGAATTTCTTCAGGAATTGAAAAAATCTTCTGGATTTCAGATTTAACATGTTAATATTAGTAATGATACAAAATAATTCACAGCATCAAGAACTGGCTATATCTGTTTTGTGATGTTGTTCTTTCCACCATTCTGGAAAAGTCCAGTTGTAGAATTCTTTTCCTCCTGGAGATGGAAAGTGCTCAATCAATTGCCCTTACAACAACTCCTCTCCCAACAACAGAAGAGGCCTGCAGAGATACTGAGGCATATGCATGTCGGGCATAAATTTAGCATTCACACCATTCTTTCCTTGGATGCATAACCCAGGAAAATATATTGAGTGATGTGGATTAAATTCTCTGTACAGTCAGAAATAATTAGCTTAATTAATGCATAATTTCCAGTGGTGTATCTGCATTAGAGGGATTGTGGAGCAGATGGTGCTGTGCTGAAAAACTGCATTACATTATTAGTTCTTTCCTCTGCTGTATTTTATTTATCCATTTAATCTCCTTGAATATTTATATTAATTTAGCAGCAAACAGTTCACATTTGTAGATGCGAATGTGTAAGCGATTAAATTGTATTCAATTAGGAGATGTATACTCGGATTGTCATTATGAAATTATTTGAGTGTATTATATGCCATTTAAAAACTATTGTCTGTTTTACAGAATTCCGCAGTCTTATAGTAATTTTACAATTATGCAAAAATACGTAACACTTTGAAAAGAAAATATAAAATGTAAGCTATGCCATATTCTGTCTTCTCTGCAAAATAGTCACTACTGACAGGTTTGGGCTTGTGTTCAAGCAAGGACTGTGCACATTCTCTTGTTGTGAGCACTGTGAGGACATAATTTTCTTGTGGCTACATAGCAAGTCACATGACAGCTGGTGCTGAAATGACGCGCTCATGATGCAAATATAGCACATATTTTCAAGGTACACTTACACTAGCCACTGAGATGAATGCAAATGCTAATAGCTACCTTTCATCACGTATTTATCAGAATTAATCAGTCCAAAGTCACTGGGCTTTGGACAACTGTGTTAACAAAATATGAATTTGAGGTGTTTAAGTGTTCAAAGAGGCTTGGAACATCTTGGATTAAAAAAAAAAAGAGTTTAGGATGTTCTGTGTTCATTCTGTTGAACCCAGTGTGCTTTGTGTACTTTTTCTTCATCATCTCAGTCAGTAAGATCAACCTCCTTCCTGTGTTCATTTCAGTTAGGTAACACTTTATTTTGATAGTCCACTTTTGACATTCTACTAACTATAAGTAATTTTGCAACTATATGCCAATTACTAGTCATTAGTCTAATATCTGCTAAAACTTTAAATTGCTAACCCTAAACCAACAGTCTACTAATGCTCTGATAAGAGTTAGTTGACATGGAGTTGCAAACGTATATTTAGTAGAATGTGTAAAACATAATATTAAGTATACTTTACACCACCTCACCTCAAAAAGGCAAAGAACAATATTAACTTCTTAGAGTGATGCATAATTTATAATGACATTGACTATTGTGCAGTATTGAAAATGGCTTTTAAACTAAAGTTTATAAGAAAGATGGTCAAGTGTCAGTTTCCTTGGATAATAAAAGGTTGTTTCTAGATATCTGAATATGAAACACGGTTTGGTATAAAATGGTCAATGGAATGAATAATTTATGAATGAATAATTTACAACAATTACACAGGTCACCAAAAAAGTAGTTATTTACTGTATAAATATGTTTTTCAAATAGACCAACATACAAAATTACAGATGAGTTGCCATTAACACAGTGCAAAGATTAAACTTTAAATATTACTACAGCTAACATTATTATACGATAAACCAGTGCTTCTTAAACCTGTCCTGGAGACTGTAAGGGAAACAGGTAAATTTAGCTCAAAGGGAATTAATTATGATATTTATAAGTAATTTTGACATAATGACTGTTTTAGGGCTGATATACTGAATTGGCCAGCGATTGAAAGGCCATAACTATCAGTTCTGCAACTGATATTAATATCAAAGAATCGTGAAAAAACACTATTTATTAGCACGGTAACAAGATTGGTAGTTTAAGACATTAATTTGAAAGCACAAAACACAAGATACTTCTCTTTTCAATACGAACAAGACTTTGTTAGACAATTCTAAGACATGTAAACTAATCTAACACAAACACACACATTTGCATAAGTTTCAAAAAGAGAGAAAGTGAGGAAGGAATACGTTTAAAGAGAGTGAAAATGTGTAATCCCAACTCTCTCTCTCTTAATCCTTTAAACCCCCGGTGGGGCACAGGTCATCAACAAGGGTCCTCCATCGTGCTCTATCCTGGGCAGCAGACTCAATCTGGCCCCATGAGAGTCCCAGCGTTTGTGCCTCGCTGACAACTGATATTCGTCATGTTATTTTGGGATGCCCACGGTTTCGCTTGCCCTTTGGTTTCTACTGTAATGCCTGGCGAACAATGCAGAATGGGGGCTTTTGGAGTGTGTGACCGAGCCACCCCCACTTTCTTTCTTTCCACTGGCTGTTGTTTTTTTTTCCCATAGCTGTTTATTGGTGACTCTGTCCTGCCAGCTGACGTGGAAAATGTACCTGAGGCATCTGTTGGTAAATGTCTGCAGTCTATGTGTTGCCATTTTGGTATTGCGCCAGGTCTCACAGGCATACAGCAACACTGACTTCACATTTGTGTTGAAGATACGCAGTTTTGTCTTCTTGACGATGTGCTGAGATCTCCAGATGGGCTTGAGCATCTTGAGCGCAGCTGAGGTTTTCCCGATTCTTTCTTTGATGTCTTGGTCCGTTCTACCCTCTTTGCTGCCCAAGTATGTGAACTGGTTGCCTTCTTCCAAGACTTCTCCAACCAAGACCAAGTTGTTGACTCGTGAGTTGTTAATTCTCATGCTCTTGGTTTTGCCCTTGTTGATTTTCAGTCCTACCTTGGCTGGTGACAGGTCCAACGCTAACACCTTTGCATTTATGTGATCCTGGCGATGGGAGAGCAGGGCAACATCATCAGCAAAATCACTATCTTCCAGCTGCCTGAACAGCCCCCACTGGATGCCTCTTGGGTATAATCTAGTTGTGTCCTTCCTAACCCAGACGATTGCTACCAGGAAGAGAAAGGGGACAGAAGACAGCCTTGTCTTACTCCAGTCCTTATAGGGAAGGATTCTGTCAAATACCCATTATGTATGATTTGACAGGTGGTGGGTTCATAGTTGGCTTTGATCAAGTTGATAAGCATACCATGGTGCTGCAGTAGACTCCACAAGGTGTTCCTGTCTATGCCGTCGAATGCCTGCTGGAAATCTATGAAGGTCACATACAGTGAAGTATTCCACTCCAGTGACTGCTCGATGATGATCCTCAGGATTGCTATTTGATCTGTACAGGATCTCTCATTACGAAAACCAGCTTGTTCGTTTCTCTGTAGCTTATCAACTGCTGCCTTCATTCTCTCCAGGAGGATCCTGTTGAAAAGGAGGGTTATACCTCTCCAGTTTTTACATTACTTTAAATTTCCTTTTTTGAGTATTTTGTTAATATGGATATGTTTCCAATCAAGGGACACCTCTTCCATTTCCCAGACCTTGCCAAACAACTCACAGAGCACATTCACTGAAATCTCATGGTCTGCTTTCACTGCTTCTGGTGAAATGCCATCCGGTCCTGGAGCTTTCCCACTCTTCTGTTGTGTAATAGCTCTCCTGATTTCCTCCTTCGATGGCCTTTCTGTGCTGATTGGCAGTGATGATAAAGCTGAAGTCAGGTCGGACGAGTTCACTGGAGGAGGTCAGTTTAATTGCTCCTCAAAGTGTTCCTTCCATCAGCTGCACTGATCCTCTGGATTTGTCAGGGCTATCCCATTTTTGTCTAGAACCAGTTGATCGGACACCGGTTTTGCACCTGCTAGTTTCCAAGTTATGCTGTACAACTCCTTCAGGTTTTTCTGCCCTGCTGCTTCCTCTGCTTGTTTTGCCAGTGATTCCACAAAAGCCTTCTTGTCCCTCTTGATACTTTTCTTCACCTCTCTATTGACTTCGGCGTGTAGTTAAAGAACTTCTGCTCTGGTGGCTCTGGTCTTGTTAAGCACTGCTTTATTGATCCTCCTTTCTTCTATCTTCTTTCTATCGTCTCTGGGGATATCCTTTTTTTGTGCTGCCTTGTTCGCTTCTCCAGCATTTTCTCACAAGCTTGGATCCACATTGTTTTTGCTCCTTCCCATAATTACCCCCGGATTCTCTGGAAGCTTTCTGAGTGCGGCAAATCTATTGAAGAACTCGAGCTTGAAGCTGTCTTTGGTGTGCTGATATTTCAAGAGTTCCATGTTGTCTCTTATTCCATGCCTCCTGACTTGCTGCTGGTACCATCTCAATTTCAGTTGAAACTTTCCAATCACCAGGTGGTGGTCTGATCCCACATCGGCTCCTCTACTTGTACGGACATCCTGCATGGAGCGTCTAAAGGCACAGCTGATGCTGATGTGGTCAATCTGATTTTCAGTAAGATGATCTGATGAAACCCATGTAAACACAAGCAATTATTTTGTTTTGGAAGACTGTACCTCAAATTAGAAGGCAGTTGAACACGCAGAAATCACTGAAAAGTTCTCCATTTTTGTTTTCCTCTCCCTCTCCTTTTGTTCCCATGAATTGCTCCTTTCCAGTGTTATCCTTCCTGACCTTGGCATTGAAGTCACCCATCAGAATCAGGTGTCTTTCTTGGTCTTTCTTGTAATCCCAAGCATATAGCAATATATGCAATTGCTTAGACCTAAACAACCATCAATAATTTAATTCAACTCTCGCACTGAGTTCACAATGAGGCTATTAAGCTTTATATTAAATGTACCAGTTCATAATCTGGAGGTTTGCTTGTGTTTGCCTGAGTTAGATGATTCCCTTTGTTGTTGTGCGGATAGCAGTTTCCCAGGTTGATGATTCTCCTGAGGTCTAGTGGAGTCCGGAGTGACGTCTTTGGGGAAGCCAATTGTTGGGCATTGGCTGAAAGATGGGTGCAGGTTGAAGGTTTGAAGGGGGCACAGACAACATCTAAGACATGGCTTTGCGGCAAAACTTAACTTAGAATAGGAAACTCTTAAGGGAAAAAGAAAATAACCTACAGTCATTTTTATACAATACAGATTGTGTCAAAGCAGCATTACAATGTCAAACAGGGAAACAGTTTTTTTGTTAACAATTGTTTATTAAGTTTTATTTTGTGGAACAGTGGTACAAAACAAAAAAACAGCTGTACAAATTTAAAACCCATCCCAACCCATCCCACCCCTTAGTAGACTTAAAAAATAAATAAATAAATAAATAAAATAAATAATAATAATAAACATTAATTGACATTAATAGATAAACAAATAACAATAAAATATTTTTTACAAAGATTTTAGAAAAGAAGAGGCAACATTAAAAGCTGAATGCCAAGAATTTACAGTTTTCACGTTAGATCCATGTTTACAAGAAGAAGAGAGTTCCATCGAGATAATGTCCAACAAATACACAGTCCAGGTTCGTCTGTCCATTGTGTGAGGAGGATACCAATGGTTGACTAGCAATTTTTTTTGCTGCTGTGAGAGCAGCTAACAGTAAAGATCTTTGTTGGACGGACAAGGTGAAGTCCCAAAAGTCATTCATGAAAAATTGGCGCGGAGTCAAACATATCTCAGTACCCAACAAATATGATAGGTCCTGTGAGAGCTGGGTCCAAAAAGGTGAGAGAGAGGGGCACTCCCAGAAAAAATGCAAAAATGTACCTAAAACTCCTTGGGAACAGAGATTACACTTAGGAGAAGATGACAGATTCATATAAAAACGCTTCATTGGAGTCAAGTAAACCCTATGCAGCAATTTCCAATCAATTATTTGGTGATTAGGGTTGATAGCTATAGTTTTTTAAATAAATAAAATTACTGCCCTTTTTTTAGTGTTTAAATATTTTAACTTGGCAAAATTTTTATAATTGGATACACACCGCTCGTCATATCACGACCTACCAAATTAAGTAATGTTCTACAACAAAGTAAAAATAATACAAGAATTTAAAAATTATCCAGAAAAAAAGTGATTTTCCATGCTAGTCCTCTTACAGTCTTAAAGGTTCAAAAATTATTCGGATCCAGTAAGGAAAATGGTATACAATGTGTGCACCTTCTAACACAGTTCCTGTCATGGCTGTACTGTAACTAGAAGGCTTGGCTTTGAGGAGTCAAACAGACAAATAGCATTGTGGAAATCAGGAAACAATAATGCTCCACTGAGAACTATTGTGGATTGTTGAGTAGGCCTAGTTTGTGCTTCTTTAATTATGAAAAATACTCCATTTCCCGGTGGGGCTTCAGTCAGAATTCACAGGGGTTTGTTTTCTGTAATGCCTAGTCTTAATTACATAAGACAGACCCAGTTTTTGCTTTGATCTATCAAGAGAGGGAGAAAATGCAGGAGCTCCTGACTAAAATATCTTCACTCCTCAATGAGCGTAAACAGAGCAGTGGGCCTCTCATTTGGGGATTTGAAAAGAGTGGGAGAAAGGGGAGAAAAAAAAATGCTAAATGCACTTTCAAAAATCAATAAAAATGTAAATAGCATCTCTCTCTCCAGCTTCTTAGGCTCTCATTACCTCTAGATTGAAGTTAGTCAAAACAGGAGGGGAGAGACACACAAAGAAAGACAGGAACAGAGCGCTGCCTGTCGACTGTTTTACCAGCACATCAGAATATTTTAGAGCGCTTCTGAATATTTAAACCGGTGACAGTGGACAGCTCAGATCCATGCAGGGACGGGATTGCTTTTTGCATTCTGTCACTTCATGTGACTCGCTAAAATTGATTGTTGAACCTCAGGGGCTTAACGTTATCTCTTATAGGCCTCTGTGTTGCTCAACATATCAAACAGAGGGTCAGAGGACTTTTAAAGCTGTGGTAAAGCACTGTCAAGCAGCTTTCATTAACTGGACCTTATGTCAGTGTGTGTGCGCACATACTGTACACTGGAACCAAAAGTCTGAGACCACTAGTGAAAATGATGCTGTTTTGCATTTTTTTTCATTACAAATTGAATGAAAAGTTGAACTGAAAAATGACATTAATTTGTTGTAGAATTTGTTCTCTTTTTGCTTTAATGTCAGCAGCTCTTGAGCTGCATGAACTCCATAAGATTGTGTAAAACCTGGTATTCTCCAGCATGATTTGAGATGATCCAAAGAGCATCTTGAGGTTCAGTGGAAGCAAGAACATCTGACCATCTGTACAAGTAGTCACATGTTTACTTATTTGATTAGTGACCTAGAAGTAGTGCAAAATCTTAAATAGGCCTGTGTCTTAATCATTTTACATCATAAAGTATAGGGCTGCACGTTTTGTGGGAAAAATCAAATATATAGAGATATAATTAGATACATATAGAGATATAATTGCAATTGAGATTATATATCAACATGACTATAAAAAATTAATAATAATAATAATAACTATTCCTAAATATGAAACAAAACAAGATGTATTGTCATATTTTGCTGTAAAAAAAAGAGTATTAAAAATATAATAATAAATTCATTTTACAGTACAACTGTAAAATTACAATACTAATATTTAAGGCTGTCTTAATTAATTTATAAACTGATGGGAAGCTAGTTGGTGCATGCTGCATTACTAGAAAGCAGATGCAGAGAGGTTTTTGTGTGGAATTTTATTGTGACACAAGCCGCTTTGTGGCGCTGAAAACACTGTATCATGAGCTGTGTAAAAGAACACAGTGCTGCGCTTCACTTTGAAACATGCAGCGCAAATATTTGACTAAATTGCACCCTTTGTGATTTGATAATCACACTACGCGATTTTGATTTTGTTTTTATTAATCGTGCATCATAGCATTTATTTGTCCTAAAATGGTTTGTGGTCAGATTTAAATTAGATTCCCATAAGCTCAGACTTTGGACCTCACTTTGTACCATCAACCAGACTACAATACTGCATTTTCCTATTCCTTTTTTAAAACCTTATCCCATTTTTAGCATTTTTGGATCTCTTTTCTGGTTCCTTTCATCAAATTTATATCTGAAATTAGATCCAGTATCCATTTAAATGGAAGAAGCCAAAAGCAGTGTAGCACTTTGCTGCCATAATGTTCACTAACCTTTGCTGGAACGTCTCGAAAACATCCCGAAAATTCAATTTAAAAGTCTTGCGTATAATGCCATGAAATGTTAATGACTAAGAAAACATAGAAAACCTACAGAGTATCATTGAATGGTGCTGAGTATCATATTTTTAAAAGACATAGCATAAGGTCACCCTGAGGGAGTGTGGGCTACACCACTGATTGATCTAGCGGATGCGCTGATAGCTGCTGTGGTAGGGAATCCTGCATCATACTGCTTACTACAAGGGCTATTTCAGGCACTTATTCAGTTTAATGGATATGAGACCAGGCCATCGGGGACCAATAAAAGCTCATTTTCCTGCAGCAGCCAGGGTGGGGAGAGAGAAAATAGACAGCGTATTACACACGGGCTATAACTTTGACTCTTCTGCTGTCTAATTAGCCAGCTGGAGTGTGTGTGTGCGTGCGTTGTGTCTGTCTGTCTGGAGAAGGCATAGTGTGTGCACTCGGCCTCAATTGTTCCATTCATCCGCAGCCATCTGCGGGAGACTTTCCCCTGACAGGCAGGTTATATCACAACCTCTCAACAGCAAACAAACACGCTTTCAGAGGACAAACAAACAGCGACAGATGAGCAGGCACAATGCGGGTCTGACTATAAACATATGAGCCTGGATAGGAAAGATTTCAGTCACATGCTGCAAAACAGCTAGAAGCGAAATGGGACCATGAAAAGAGGAGCCAGTCTGGGTGAGGAGACAGAAATGTTGCACACTAAAAGCAAAATCCTGACAGGGTCTGTTCACTTATAGTTATGCTCATTATGACAAATTTACAATTGAAGTGTGTCATTTTTTTCAACATTTGATGATCAGATCAGAAGCACTGGCATGGAGAGAAATCGTAAATGTAGATTTTGAAGTGAGTTTGGACCTGAGTTCTTTCCCATTCTTCCTCTGCCTAATGGGTATTTAATAGGCCTAATTGAAATCAGATGTAGTTGTGTTGATGAGACGAGCTGCACACTGGACATGATGCGAGCATCTCATGTTGTTACTATCTTCCTGGACCTTTGAGGACAGCGAGCAGATGGATAAATATTGTTATGGTGGAGGTGTAGCAGTGGGTTAGAGTTAAGCATAGGAATAATAGATAAACATATATGTATTATTGTTAATATTTTTGTTGTTATTATTGCATGCTGTTTTCTAATGTGGCACAATACACTGAGATAGAAATAGTATTTGCCAATATTTGTAAGTAAAAATAGCATCTAACACTTTTCATACAAAGAAATACTGTTATTTTCACCTAGTGTAAATAGCATCTATTGCTATTAATGTTATAACACTTAACACTATTTGCATTTATTGCAAATAACCTTGTTTTCTCCACGGTATTTTGCAATTAATTCAGCTTGTTTAATGTGCACACTCTATTTCTGGTAAATAATTTTAGCCTTAGTGTGCTATTTATTTATTTATTTTTTTTACAAACATTATATTTTATTATTTATACACTCTTAAAAACACTGGATTGAAACAACCCATCTTTATGTTTTACAATAATAATAGCGTTTTTTCATGAATTACTTACAGACTAATTAATATAATTTTTCTTTTAAAGTAAAAAGAGCTGTATGATAACAATTACGACAAAAACAAAGCCAAGGGGCTCCGTTTGTTTGAATATTTCTCTTTTTAGGGTCCCCTTCCTTTTTTTAAAGTCATCTATCAAACCCATTACAAACAGAGACTGCTTCCTTACAGTTATTTTCTGTCACTACTTCTTTATTATTCATCCTATCCCCCTAAACCAGGTCTGTTTAAATCGAGCCAGCAAACAAGAATGTCTCAAAGCCTGAAACCAGAAGGTTTCTTAAGGTGACCTTGGCAGAATACAGGTTTTAGCCATACACTCTGACAGTACTGTCAACAGCAGTTGATGAGAGAGCAGACTGATGACACGCAGAAAAATCACAACCTCCACCGCTATTACACACTGGCCAGGGGTGTTTATTCCTGTGGGTGTTACATCACAGAATGCTGTCATTCTTCTGGGAAAAGCTGAAATTGGTGAGTACTGCTCACTGATGAATTGCTTTATCCTCACAACCCTCAAAACAAATTTGCCACAGATAAAATAAAACCTGTTTCTCACAACCAAGCTGCTTCCACCAGGGCAAGGAATGAACTCTGAGGCAACGAACAGAGGTTATCTATTCCAGTGCACATGAAACACATCCCTAGCAGTGTATTTTTACCCAGTGGAATAACAGGGGTTTACTGCTACAGGAAAACATCTACCAATAGAGCAGAATTATTATCCCATGAAGGAAAAAATACACTGCAAAATATCTTTTCTTTTTTTTTCTTTCCTCCTCAGTATCTGTACACTACCATTCAAAAGTTTGGGATCAACAAGATCATTGAGATTTTTTAAATGTTTTGAAAGAGGTCTTCTATGCTCACCAAGGCTGCAATTGTTTGATCAAAAATAGAGTAAAAACGAATATTATGAATCAATATTGCAATTTAGAATAACTATTTCCTAATGTAATAGATTGTAAAATGTATTTATTTAAATTTATATTTATATTTGTGATTACAAAGCTGAATTTTCAGCAGTTTTCCCCATCAGAAATCATTGTAATATACTGAGTTGTTGCTTAAGAAACATTTTTTCTTATGTTGTAAGGCTTAATATTTTTTCAGAAACCTTGTTATTTTTCTTTCTTTATTTTCGTTGTTGAGTTGAAAATGTAAAAGAACAGCATTTATTTGACAGAGAATTTTTATTGTAAGAATGTAAAAGTCTTTACTGTCACTTTTAATTGATTTAATGTATCTTTGCATTATATTGTATATAAAAGTATTAATTTCTTTGCAAAAAAAAAACTTACCCCAACTTTTATATATATTTTTGTTATACAGTTTTGCTTCTAAAATATTATTCTTTATTTAAGCATGTTTAGATAATCACTATTATGTCTGTTTTCTGTAAAAAATTAAGTATTATCATTTTTTGCAGCAACAATAAACTGATTAAACTGCAAAGCCCTTGTTCTGTTCTGTTATGTTATGTGAGAATTATCTTTGTACAGAAGCCATTCTCATTCTCTGAATTGAGGTCTGGCCTCTGACTGAGAGATTACACACTTTGGTTTTAAGTCACTTCAGTGACTTTTGTTGTCTTTTGTGTCTTTTATGTTTTGTAGTTTTGTGTCTTCCTGTAGGAAGATGAATCATCTTCCTCGTCCCAGAGCTCCTTTCCGCACCACCAGGATTTTTCTACTTTGCTTTCGATTTTGTTCTCTATCCATTTTCCTTTCGCTTTTTATGAGTTTTCTGGTCCATGCCGCAAAGAATCGTGCCTCAAGCATGATGCTGCTTCACAGTAGGGAGGCTGTGCTCATTGTGATGTGCTGTGTTAGGTTTGTTCCAATATAGCACTTTGTATTAAGGCCTGAAAGTTGGAATCTGGTCTAACTACAGAATCGTCTTCCAGATTGTGAGTCTATCCTACACGCCTTTGGGCAAAACTCCTGCTGAGATTTGATGTGTGTGTGTGTGTGTGTGTGTGTGTGTGTGTGTGTGTGTGTGTGTGTGTGTGTGTGTGTGTGTGTGTGT
>JAUZSZ010000112.1:2888235-2899552 GCA_034780575.1 Labeobarbus marequensis | reverse complement strand
AACAGCAAGCCATGTGCAGAAACAAAGACACAGTGACATCTGGTGGCCAACCAGGGCGCACCAGCAGGATCGTGACATTTCGTTCATCTTTGGAACACCAGTTAAGATATTTTTGATGAAATGAAATAAAATCGTGTCGACCGACACAGAAGAGAAGAAATTGTTTAATAAAGTTATTTTTTGTTTTCTTTGAGCACAAAAATTATTTTCTTAACTTCATACAATTATGATTGAACCACTGATGTCACATGGACTATTTTAATGATGTCCTTACTACCTTTCTGGGCCTTGAATGTGGTAGTTGTGTTGCTGTTTATGCACGGTCAAAACCTCTCAGATTGAATAAAAAATATCCAAATTTGTGTTCTGAAGATGAATGAAGGTCTTACGGGTTTGGAACGACTTGAGGGTGAGGATTTAATGACAGAATTTTCATTTTTGGGTGAACTATCCCTTTAATGGTCAAAGAAAGTAGGGGAAAAAGTTTTCTCTCCATCTTCTATCAAAGATGGTTTCAGCACTGTCTCTGTGAATCTGCCAGCAGCAAATGGGAAAAGAAAGAAACTTTAAAAAAAGACTTAAAAAAAAAACACACACCAAGAGAAAGTAGATTTGAATGAGATTGAATGAAGCAACACTACATTGGACAAATTGTCTTTTCACTATATATTCACTGTAGATACAGATAATTATTTCTTCAATTTAATCAAAATGTAAAAATGTATGCTTATTACGGTTTTGCAGCACAAAAAGACAGCCTTTGAGGAGTTTTTCCATTGAGTTGGTTAGTAAGAACCACCATACCATCAGGTAACACTAAAGCCAGTTATATATATATATATATATATATATAATATGTTCTTTAGAAAATGTTTGAGAACTACTTGAGAATTTTTCAAGTACTTCAGAAAGGAAAACAGCATCCTGAATATTATTATTATTATTTTTCTGAGCTTTGACCAAGAAAAAAATAATATTTAAATAAACTCTGCTTAGTTTTTCGTCTCCTGCCTCTTCTAAGTGTTCACAATGAAATTGCATCTAACAACTGCCTTTCAATGCTAAAAATATCAGTAATGAGAATATCAAAATAGTGAAAATGAAAAATAATCAAAAGTAAAATGTATTTATCTGGGAGAAAATTGCTGTGTTTCCATTATCTAATAGTTGAAGCTTATAGGGAAGACAATGCTAGATTCAGGGACTGTTTCAGAGTGCAGATTGCTATCTCAACATTACCATGGAATGAGACATTCCAAAAGAGTCCAAGGAATCAAGCAGGAATGTGAGCACATGCCAGGCTTCTGGTTGTGACAAAGGGGGATGGGCACTCAGTGAAAGGAGGTAAAGCCCAGAAACCTATATCCATTGGACTCATGTCCATATCAAGTTGTTATGTACAGGTAAGTTAATAAAATCATTGTTAAATTGACTTAGTTACCATTTCAAAATAGAACTAAAAAGCTTGAGGGAAATTCTGCAAAATTATCTGTTTAAATCGACCAGCCAGTTTCACATGTTTACTAAAGGATTATCCAGATGGTTTCAACAAGATCCAACTTATTTAAAAAGAAGTTACCAACTTTTTCTGCACCTGTTCTACATAAAGCAAGACAGTTTTTTTAATCAGTCATTTCTGTTTAAATACATCTAATTTGGGGTTAGATGTATTTACTCTTCTGATAATGACAGTTTATGAAGCTACTTAAAATAAGGTTCTGCCAGAAGATATTAAAATCTTTGCTGTGCACAGTATCTTGAAAATTCAATATATACATTGTTTACACAGTTGAACTGCAAATCAAATTGAACCACAATAAAGTTTTAAAGAATATTTGTCAGTGCCAGTGCTTGCAACAGCTACACCCTTCAAACACTGCACTGCTGCAGTGTGTGGGAGAGAGAGAAATTTGATGAACCTCAACATCTAACAGATGAATAATGAATAAGATCCATCTGAACTTATTCTTACATTACATAACGTTTCAGTAACTGTTTTGTGTCATTGAGCCATTGACAGAAATGTTCCAATGTAAATGACACTCATTGACAAATGTCTGAATATATATTTTTAAAAAAATAGTCTGCCTGTCAACACATGTATATTTGAGATTAATTAAATACTTTATGCTTAATGGTATTAATTTCTTAAACTCATTTTATTCTGTTTTATAGACCTACTATTTTTTTTTAAAGTAGTGAGTAGCATCTATCACTATTTGCACATAGTGTAAGTGAGACTTGTAATGCAAACAGTATCTATCACATTTGTATATTTTAATGCCTTGAATATTTAATGTACTGTGCTTAATTATGTTTGTTAGTTGTTGTAATACTGGGAGTGAGATTTGTTTTTCCAGATTGCATTCATTTGAAATGAGAATTTTTTTTTTCACATTACAGTAACTGGCACGAAAATTGTTTTTAATTGTCATAAAATAGAATTTAAATGTAATTGTCCTAAATAGACTGCATTTTCTTTATACAAAACACAAATTTAGATTTCTTTCCTTTGATTATGCCTTGCCTTGTAAGAGTGAAAAATGCAGCTAATGGATGTTATAATACTTGATTATGGATAATTGTTTTTCTTTTTTCTTCTACAAAGTAAAATACAGAGAGAGAATGCAGCAAGAGGTAATGAATGACATTTATTTTTTTAAGGTTTTTAAGGGGCAGGGCTGGTTTCTCTGCAGGGGAACATGAATTGGATGTAGTCGTACTTTCTTCCTCCTCTTTTACACACTTCTTTTGTTTAGTCTCCATGTCTGCCTTTATTTTTGCAGGTCTCTCATGGGAGGTTGACTCTTGAGTCAGGCTGGGCTGTCGCATGAGTTTACTGGAGGAAGCAGGTGGCTCTGGAGGATTGCTGGGTTTGCAGGAAGCAGACCGATCCGTCTGGCTCACAGGTGCCACACTCAGCCGAGCAGCAGATTTCTCCTGTTGTGTCTGTTCCCAGCGTTTCTTCAGTACACTCAGGTTTCCTGATCGCAGGGACAGACTGTCAACAGACTGATAAAGAGTGAAATTATTATGTCATGTAGAGATCAATTATAAACATACAAAAAAAAAAAAATGCTTTTACAAGTTCTGTAAGAAAATGAGTGGAGCTTGTCACAATGTTAGGGTGTTGCTAAGTGGTTGCTAGGGTACTGACAAAGTGCTACTTATAGGGCAAAAAAGCCTGATTGCAAAAAAGGCCAGATTGAAAGGTTATCAATTGCATACTCCTCTCCTGCATTGCATATATCATTCATATATTATGTTATGTTGTAAAATCAAACTGATCTAAATAAATAAATGAATAAGTAAATAAATAGTTAGTTAGTCAATTAATTGAAATATAGCTGAAATAAATAAATAAGATGAAAAATTGACCTAAAAGAAAATGTTAAATGTTACCTTGACAACTAACTGAAATAAATTTGTTAAAGCACTAAAATGACTGAATGTAAAGGATATTTATGTTTGGAACATTTAATGTTTAGGATATTTTGTTTGGAACAGAAGTGTCAATGCAATTCAACTCCAAGGCTACAGGCAAATGTTTGAACATGACGTAACATGGGACAATACCTCCACACGAGGCTACTACAACAATCCAGGAAAACTCAGAACAGCTGTTTAAAACATCTCCACATAAACACAGTCAAGGTTTAATCACTGCTAGAACACTCACCAAATAACACCCAATAATGACACACTGCCCCAAAACACTATCATTTCATCAACCAAAAACACGTTGTTACATCACTGGTTTAGTACAAGAATCCATGAATTAACTTTTTGATAGTTGTTGTTTTTCCTTTTGTTTATTTCATAGTGTATTACATCACTGCCATCAACATATCGTGCAGAATGCCAATACCGACCTTTTCTTATATGTGTTTAAAAGAGTTCAAACTGCCCAATAGACAATTTCAACATAGAATGGCTGTTTTCTTTTGCATAATGTCTCGCTACTCCAAGTCAATACAGGCTCAGTAGACAGAGGACAGCATTCATGCAACATTCATTGTGAAACCATGCTGAAACAAGATGCCAGAAAAAGAAGTTGTAGGAGATGAGAGGAAAGACCTGGATGGACAGGGCACTCTTTATGTCTTTTCTCAGTTCTGCTTTCTCCGGGCACCTTGGGTGCTGGACATCAGTGATAAAGCTCTAACAGATATGCAGCAGGCAAGAAACTTGTAAGAACTAGTCCAGCCCAACTGAACAGCCCATATGAAGGAAGAAAAGAGAGAAGTGAAAGGAAGGGGGGAATGCTTGTGACTTGGAGGGGTGGGAGATGATTAAAAGGCGCCTGCAGTGAAACCTGCATACAGGAAATGATGCATGTGATGAAATTTTAACCCTTCCTGTGTATTTCATGAGGATACATGAGGTTGTAAATTTTAAGAAGGCCAAAAAACAAAAAACAAAGGCATAAACACATATTTAAAGGAAGAAAGAAAAAAAAATCAGGACATAAAGACTGCATTTAAACTGATGTGTTTTGATGACTAACTACTGAGAGTTAACAGTAAACCGCCTATCATTACATTGACTAGCCTTCTGAAGGAACTGAAACAGACAATGCCTTGCATTGATTCTGATGTTTTAAAAGTTAAACGTGTAAAGAATTTGTTAAACCAAAAATGAAAAATCTGTTATCATTTACTCAACCCTTATGTCTTGTAAAACACAAACATAGAAATGTTTATGAATCTTTTTATTTCTATATATTAAAATATAACCCAGAGAAAGAAGAGAGCATTGTTAAATTACAAATAGTTTCCATTACATTAAATTATAGTAAAACCAGTAAAACTTACTGATTTTTTCTTCTCTGCACTTGCCTCCTCAGCAGCTTTCTGATATCTGAAAAAAGAGGAAAAGGAAAAAGAAGAAAAAGTATAGTATGAGTAAATGTTAAGTATCATAATCACAATCAAGCTAAACATTTTTGATCAACATTAGAATACAGTTTCCTCTTTTGATATAATATGCACAAACAACTATAATTATTTCCCTGAAAAGTATAAACACTACGGCTCAATCAAAACATTGCTCTGTTTGTTGTAGTATCCCGACCCGCCGGACATAGCTTGAGTTTTGTGTGGGACGATATTTGTCTGATCGATTTCAGATGTGGGAAACCTGGAAACCTCTTTGAGAAATGCTTTAATGACACAAACGAGATATACACACTTGAGTAAAAGAAGAAGAACTGCCTAAATCGTGGAAAGTCACTTGAGCATTCTGGGGGGCATCCGTTGGTTACAGCTCAGAAAACATTTAGTGATTTAATATCAATACAAGTTAATTAAAAACCAATACATTTAATGGGAACAGATTATTTACATTGCTTAATTGTTCAAAGCTAATGGCCCTGAGGTGAAAATAAAGAAAAAAAATAATGAATGTTGGTCCAAATATATATGGTAAATTGCTGCCCCCTACTGGCACTAGCAGCAAGCATGTTTCATCTTTCCTTTCTTTGAGTTCACTTGAAGGCCACAACAATCGTGTCAGCAAACCAGTGTTGTAGATAAACTGTTTTTACTATAAACTGAATTTATACAATTAAAAAAACAAACAAAAAAACTCATTAATTGAGCAATAGTAAGACTGATTCATGTTATAATTAATGTTTTAATGTAATTATCTGTGTTCTTGCCAGTGTTATGAGGAATCACTGATGGTCAAAAAAAAGAAACTTCAGTCTGCAAAAAGTCTGCCAAAGATTCCAGTTACCACAGCAGATATGATGTTTTCTCGTATGATATTTGTGATGACTGGTATCATCGTTTGCAATGACAGGATTATAAGGATCCTGTCATTTTATGATTAATTACTTATTTTTGTTGCATTTTATATTTTTGTTCATGAAGACTTTTTTAGTCTTAGGATAGACTAAAGAATCTTCTATCCTACAGCTGTGCTCTCTAGTGATGGCAAATAAAAGATTTGTGAAGAAGTTTTCCTCTACAAGGTATAGTTAAAACAGTTCACCAATTGAAACTTTTCAGAACAGTTTACTCTGTGGCCATCTGGTGGTCAAAATGATGAAAAGCATATACAAAACTAACAAAGTTGCTGGTTTTACATCTGGTTTGAAGAAAATAATAGCCATTGTTGAAGTGATTAAGTCAGTTTAGAGTACTAACACTAAAATAAAACAAATAAATAATACATTTATAAATAAAATATGCAGTCTGTCTATTTTATCCATGCCCCAGTCCTTTGGCTATTGTTTTATACACAGTATTCATATAGGCTTCATATTGTATTAAAATAAGTAAAACCATGCTTTTGACAACAATTCAATTCATTACTTAAAATACATTTTAATATAAAATCCAGTTTCAGTGGTTGTGTTGATATTTTAATGTTATGACAATTTTTAAACTGTTTGGACCATTTTCACTATATTGCTAATAAATAACAGTCCTACTAGCAATCCAGGTTGTCTTTCTTTTGTGTCTCTTGTGTCTCTTTTAAATTAGCATCAGACTGGTTCAACAAAAAGTCAAAAGGATTTTCCAGTGGCTTTTGGATTATTGCAGAAAATAAACTGTGTGACCATCAAAAATACATTATTCCTACATGTTTTGTTCATCAAAATAATCTTTACAAATAAAGACAACTTTTTCTTTAAGTATTCCCCATAGCCATGTGATAAGCACTGTTAATATGAAGAGAAAAAGTTAATATCACTCACTTGGAAAAGCACTCAGTGATGGCATTATTCTTGCCACGGCTCCCAACCAATGAAAGCTCTTTTGCTGTGATCCGTAAAGAGTGTGACGCCCACTGTTTCCTGCTAAATGGCCCCACATCCATCTCTGCCAAACAGAAAATCAAATATGAAACACAAAACAGTTAATGGAACAGCAAACATGTAAAAGTTAACATTCAGAAATGTGAAACTATTGTTGTGTACAACAAACTTTCTAATTAATAATTTGGCCTAACAAACTTCTAAAGAATAGACAGTGTATTAATATTTAAAACGTGTGATAACTTTCCCCATGACACTCTTGCTCTAAGAACACAGTTTAATGTTTTCATTAAAACCTAACTTCAGTTTGTAGCTGACCTACCTGAATGTAAAATTCCCTAGATGTGTCACCCCATACCCTTATATAGTGCACTATTTGAGGGAACAACCATTTATAGTACTGTCTGAAACCTTACGTAGTAGACATCATCAGGTGCACTCATTCAAATAACAAGTGTACAGCCATTGTACACTCAACGACTAGAAAAGACCCATTATGAGTGAATGTCTTGCTGAATGATTTCCCACATTTCCCAGTGTACTGCAGCTCTATGACAGGATAACTGAAACCAAGCAAAGCTCAAAATTTTAAGCTGATAGTTGAGTTTATTTCACATCTCAATTGCACCTTGAGATGCATTCTATGTCTTCCTGTCCATTCTGCCAAAGCCAGATACTCGCTATAGAAGAGCCCTGGCAGCGGAAGGACGCCTCTCATCAGCGCTTCCCATGCAGCCATCCAGGGATCTCAAAGAGCATTTCCTAAGAGCAAATTGCCATGGCAGCCTTGTTTCAAATGTTGCATCACGAGTGTGGGTCGTGTGGCACAGCTCCCGGGTGCTTCACTCTCCCCGCAGCACCTTGATTCGCCAGTGTATTTCATGCATGAGAATCAGTGCACCTCGTCTGCAGCAAGTGGCTTGATCTCTTTCAGTCAGAGCGCAGGTGATCGGCAAGGCCACGGCCAACCTGGTAGTGCTGGAGTGCTACATTTGGTTGTTCTTAATGGGGATCAAGGCTGTTGGCAAGGTCGCCTTCCTCAACTCCCCTGTGTCCCTCATGGGATTATTCCACCCTGCCTTGGATAGTTTTGCTAAGTGATTATTGGCGGCACAGAAGTCATTGCAGGCTATGCGTCATTTCCTGCCAAAGCGTTCTAGCTCAGCGGCTGGTTCAAGTCACCAGAAGGGTCCATCCTCCCAGCAGTCTGCGAAGCCTACACCATCTCTGGCCCAGCCTCATCGCCCCAGAGCAACACTGGACCCTGAGCCACAGAAGCCATCCTGATCTCAACGGTGAGAGGAAGAGGAGATGGTCAGGTCCTGCTGAGGCTGGACTGCCCTCAAAGAAGTCTCTCCTCACTCTCCATTCCCCTGCTTAGCTCCGGCTGATAGAAGCTTTGTTCAAGCTGGGCCCGCCAGCAGTAAATTTGACAAATTACTGCTGTGATAGTGGATGCACATACTCAAAAGCCCACTTCTTCTCTTCCCATTACCGTGAATGTCAGTTCCCTGCCTCTATGGGGTGCCCTGCCACTCAAAAAACTCAGACCATTTGCCATCCCGGGCATGTCAGTTTGGATTCTGTAGACTATAGAATGAGGTTACTTGCTCCAGTTCACTCACAGACCCTCTCGCTTCAGAGGTATTATTAAAACTATGGTAAGGGACAATGATTCTGTTCTCTGGGCCGAAGTGCAAAGTCTGCTTGCAAAAGGGGCTGTAGAGGTGGTTCCCCTAGCAAACAGTGAGTCAGGCTTTTACAGCTGTTATTTCCTCATTCCCAAGAAAGATGGTGGGCTCATCATCGATCTCCGACACCTGAACAGTGCACTGATGAAACGCTGGTTCGGGATATTGACTTTGAAAAAGATCCCTGCACAGACATGCCCCGGGGAATGGTTTTCATCAGTGGATCTAGAAGACGCTTTCATTCACATCCAGATAGCTCCACATCACAGACCATTCTTGAGATTCGCATTCAAGGGGGAGGCTTATCAATATACAGTCCTGCCCTTCGGACTGTCTCTGGTCCCGTGCATTTTCATGAAGTGCATGGATCTCTTTGCTCTCTGAGGCAGATAGGAATCCGCATTATGAATTACTTCAATGATTGGCTCGTGTTAGCCAGATCGGAGTTGGAACTTCCTAGGTACAGTTATTGACTCAGGCCAGATGCGGGCCTGGCTTACACCGGAACGCTTTCTGATAATTCAGCAACTAGCAGTGTGATTCAGATTGAGGATGACTCGTCTCCCAGGAGTTTTCCAGAGGACACTCTGTCTCATGTCAGCCGCCTCCTCTGAGATTCCATTGGGCCTGCTTCATACGCGGCCCCTCCAATTTTGGCTCAAAGCCTGTGTACAGTCCCATGCTTGGTACCTGGGACACCTTTCTCATATGGTGCCCACCGCTGCATCAGAGCTGTGGTCCCTGAAAGGCCCCTCGCCTGTTTCAGACAGGCTTCCCACTGGGACTGACCTCCAGAAGGAAGGTGGTCATGACAGATGCCTCCAATTGTACAAGCACTGTACAAGGGCAGACCAGCAGTTGGCTATTGGTCCAGCCTGGAGCAACGGCCTCACAGCAACTTCCTCGAGATGATGGCGGATTTTCTTCCTACCTGCCTTAAGAGGGCACCACATCTTGGTCCACTGGGACAACATGATGGTGGTAGACTTTATAAATCATATGATCTGGCATCCCCGGCCTGAGCTCTGGAGCCTTCATGTTTGACCCCTCGATGGCAGTCTTTGCAGCTCTTCACAAGAGTGACTAACACTATTTCGGAGGCTTTGGAGCCCTGCCTATGAGACGCCTCTATACCCTCAAGTGGTTAGTCTTTTCTGACTACTGTGCAGCATAGAACGAAGACCCGTCTTCTTGTGATGTCATCCGTGCTAACCTTTCTGCAAGAGCTGCTGGATAATAAAGTGTATGTGGCAGCCATTGTGACAATTCACGCTCTCGTGCCTGTCCAGTCAGTCAGCAAAAACGACCTTGTCATTAAGGTCTTGAGGGAGCTTGGAGACTGAATCCACCTCGTCCTAATACTGTGCCGACATGGGACTTATCCACAGTCCTTAAGGCCCTACAAGGCCATCCTTTTGAGCTACTCCAGGTGGCTGAATTATGGCCCCCATCGCTCAAGACCACCCTACTTCTGGCTTTAGCATCAGAGTGAGCAATTTACAAGCACTGTCAGTCAGTTCTTCATACAATAAATTTGGGCCTAGTGACTGTAAATTCGCCCTCAAACCAAGAAATGGCTATGTGTCTAAAGTGCTCTCCATTCCTTTCAGAACACCTTTCTAGCTCTTCCTAACCAAAAGAATGAGCATGGTCCTAATTTACTCTGCCCAGTTCGGGCTCTTAAAGTATACGTAGAGTGTTCTAGCCACTTCCGGCATTCAGTGCAACCCTTTGTATGCTTCAGAGGCTGCTCTAAGTTATGAAGTAGAGACTATCCCACTGAACAGTTAACACTATAGCCCTGGCTCATGCCTCAGTAGGCTTAGGTTTCCTACTGGAGTGAGTGCCCACTCTACCAGAGGAATGGCCTCCTCTTGGGCATGGTCCTTCGGAGTTTCTATTGGTGACATTTGTGCAGCTACTGGCTGGTTTTCACCATCTGCCTTTGCCAGGTTTTACAACTTGGATGTCCCTGCCTTTCAGGCACAGATTTTGTCCACCTAATTTACCTAATCCCCTGTTAAGTAGAGAAAGTCTTGTTGTGTAGACCCCAGATTGGTGGCTTGGGTCACATAATTGGCTTATGTTTTTTCAAAGCCCTCATTACAAGTGCCCCAGGGCTGGGCTCGCAGAGCGGCTTCATTCTACACTTGCTTATAGCATAGTTATTGGATGCGTTCCCCATAAGCGTATCAACGGCAGAGACCATTCAATAGGGAATGCTCTGGTTACTGAAATAACCTTGGTACCCTGAGATAAGGGAACCAGCATTGCATAGGCTGACATGCTATAAGGCTGCATGTGAGTTGATGACTGTCAATAAAATTCGAAAGATTCTGACGAAACGCAGCTAAACAAGCTCGAACAAATCAGGCTTCAGTATCAGAGTAAACAGGAGTTTCCCCATAAGTGCATCAACGCAACGCTCATTCTCTTGTCTCACAGAAACTGAGGCTACATTAGTAACCAGAGCATTTTCATCTTTAGCCACTGTATGACTGCAAGCCATAAATCTCACCAATCGGTTTGACTTCATGCGTTGATGCACAGACCAATTTTCTTCTGACTTGAAACAGTGCATGCTGGTGCCATGTACTGAGATGAGCTGGCGCCAACACTATATCACTGTGACATGCAATCAACAGACAGTAAGAGCAATTTGAGAGCTGTCAGCTGGCACATTCTGTTATTATTGTACATACTGCCGATATATAAAGCAGTAAAGTACTGAATGAAAAGTATTTCTGTTGCTACATGAAAACATCTGAAGTGTCTGAAGCAACTGATGTTTCACGAGTTCGCACTAACATATAATATGATTGAGCAATAAGTAAGCATATTTGGCGTGCTGTCAGGAGGGAGG
>JAUZSZ010000112.1:2482776-2495039 GCA_034780575.1 Labeobarbus marequensis | reverse complement strand
TTAAAATTATATAGTCAAATAATTTGTGTAATGTTATAAAATTACATTTTATAACAATATTTGCATTGCATGACACTTTTAGACATGTACAAATCTCATCCAATCCATATTATAATAAAATAAAAAACCCACACAATTGTATAATTTTATAAATTAAATTTCACATTATATACATGTGAACTGCATACCTCATAATTGTTTTAAAATTTTATAATTGTCATGCAATGCACATTGTATAATAAAATGAAAAAATGTATAATTTTATAAAATTATACATATGTTAATATACTTTTAAAAGTGTGTATATGACAAAAGTGCAGTCTCACAATGCATATATTGTTTTATAAAATTACATAAACTCTTTTTCTCAGATATTTCTCCTAAAAATAGAAACAAAAATGAGTCAATAGTTCATAAAGTAAGTCACTGTAAGAGTATAAAGTTATAAAATGAATGAAAAGCAGCTCAAATCATTGACTTTGCTGAGAGACATTTGAGCTAATATTGAGCTCTCTGACTTTTGATGCAGACTTTGGCATCTTGAACACAGTTTGAGATATTGAGCTTAGCAGGAGTTTTTATTTGCTCTGCATTTAGTCCTTTAAACTGTTAGGAGAAACCTGTGAGATATGTGACCCTGGACCACAAAACCAGTCTTTTTCAACTGTTTACACACAAAATCTTTACTTATGAAACAATTTCTGAAAGCTGACACACAAACAGCAGAACCATACACTAATTCTCAGCCTTAATATTATGGCAAAGGTGTTTGCAAATGTTTGCTTTTTGAGACGTGTTTGCGATCTTTTGAATGCAGTGGAAGAGATGGGAGGCATTTTGCATTTTGAGTGTGCAATTCTTGGATTTGTGTGTAAAGTTTTAAGAGGAAAAGTTTTGAAAATGTGTGTAAGCAATTGAGAAACAACAACAAAGTAGCACAGGTATATAGCAATAGCCAACAATACATTGTATGGGTCAAAATGACAGATTTTTGTTTTATGCCAAAAATCATGATGATAAGTAAAGATCATGTTCCATGAAGATATTTTTTTGTAAATTTCCTACCGTAAATAGATCAAAACTTCATTTTTGATTAGTAATATGCATTGCTAAGAACTTCATTTGAACAACTTTAAAGGCGATTATCTCAATATTTAGATTTTTTTGCACCCTCAGATTCCAGATTTTCATATGATGATGTATAAATCTCAATTTCAAAAAACTGACCCTTATGATCCTTTTGGTTTTGTGGTCCAGGGTCACATATAAGACACTCATCACAAAATGAGTCTGGACTTTGCATTTAAAATATCTACGGAACACTCAGAGTGTTGCTATCTTTACTATGTGTTGAGCTATAAATGCTGTACGTTCACACTGATGAACAGTCGTGCTAAATGAGAGACAGTAAAACTACGTACAGGAGGCCCATCTTCTCCAGGATCTCCCTTCTCTCCAGGAGTCCCAGCCGGCCCACGCAAGCCAGCGTCCCCGGGTCTTCCAGGAGGACCACCGTCACCGCGCACACCCTTAGGACCGTCTTTACCAGGAGGACCAGCAGCACCAGCCGGACCCGGGTTACCCTGAGAGAGACGTGAACCAACACACATAAACATGAATGAAAGACTGAGGTGTGGAGGACACAGCATGTGAAAGGACATCTGTCTACAGGAAATAGGTTGTCTATTTATGCACCTAGAGGCTTCGGCTGACCATTAGTAATTTGGGCTGATGCACACATTACGCTAATCAAATGTTTAACACTGCATTAATGATGTACATTTTTATACTGAACAGTTATTCCTTAAAGGAGACATGAACTGCCATTGTTTTTTATTTTGTACTGTTCTCTGAGGTCCACATTATAATGTTATCAAGATTTTTACATCAAAAAACATAATTTAGAAGTAATAGATTATTTTCTATCCTGAGCTAAACAGGCAGTGATGTAGAATGGGTGGGCGGGGCTAAACAGGCAGTGACATAGCCTTGGTGGGCGGAGCTAAACAGGCAGTGATGTAGAAGCAGGAGTTGATCTTCTTCTGCGGAGGCAGTGCTTATCCCCGTAACCCTAACATCATAGAGTAGAACATTCCACAAACTGATGTTTTGGCAGATCGGCTTCAATATAACCTACTTTTAGACTAATGAGAAAGTTTGATTTCTGAAACTTACAGGATGTTTTTTATAGTACAATGACCTCTTATATGTCAAAAGATCAAGGGAATTTTGATTTCTCAGTTCATGACACCTTTAAGTGAGGTCTTTGTCATGGCGAACAGGTCCATTGCTTTACTTACATTGGGACCAGGAGGTCCGACTCTACCAGCAGCTCCAGGGAAACCTGTGGCACCCTATAAAATTCATAAAAATAGACATTCAGTTTCATGATCTACATTTACAATGAATACAACCTTTTGTTTGTACTTACAGGAGGTCCTTGAGCACCGCGAGCCCCTTTTGGTCCAGACACACCAGTTGGTCCCTATAACCAAACCAGGAATACACAATGTGAAGAAATACAGGGCAAATGTTGTCTTGAGATGGGAAAGTAAATTCATTGGGCTGATGTTACCTGAGGACCTGGAGCTCCAGAAGGCCCCTGAGGGCCCGGTGCGCCAGCATCACCCTTCTGTCCACCTTCACCCTGCTCTCCCTTAGTGCCAGGCTGTCCATCTGCACCCTAACATATCCAGATAAATCAAATAACAATCAGCTAATCAATGTTAGTGCTGCCAGTGCTCCAACACACACATTTTTATGTCATTAATCAAGATGCAAAGGCAGCTCATCTATCTTTAATATCATGTTAAATCTATTCATTTCAGGTTTGATGTACAATTCATGACTGTATGAACTTCAGTTCTTGATTTTGAATTTTAATAAAACTCCTTTCAGCTTTTTCCTCCACTGCATTTCCTTAAATATGTCCCAAAATAAGTTCACAGTGATGATTTAAAAACAACTGAATTGGCAACCATTCCCACAGCTCCAGCTCCTGAATCAACTTCACCACTGAAGATAATGAAAATGCTTTAGAGCATTGGTCAGAGTTTAGCTCCAACTTGCCTCAACACACCTGTCTGGAAGGTTCCAGTATACCTAGTAAGATGTTGATTAGCAGCTTCAGGTGTGTTTGATTAGGGTTGGATCTAAACTCTCCAGGATCGAGTCCTGTCACCCCTGCTTTAGAGAGACTTGGACTGCGCAAACACAGTCGTCCCAAATCTGAGTTGACATTATAAAGCTGCAGTGTATCTCTGTCAGAGCTCGCTGCATCACTGGAGCAGTCACAGGAACAGTTTTAAACATGTGCTGCAGCCAAACAAAGGTAGAAAACAAACTGTATAAACTGTTTCACATGTTGTTCTGGGTAATGAGCTGATCTCATTACATCATTTATGATTAGACCGCAAACTCATCTTCCTTCTCTTGTACTGATCACTGAGATCTCAGTTCTTGCTTTAATAAATAAATGAGGTCAAGCAAATTAGAAGCATTGACTTTTAGTCATTTGCACCATCTTCCCATCTTTTTCGCCTCTTCATTTTATTTTCTGCAAAAATAAATGCATAAACACTTAGATGACTGGTATCACCATTAATTGGGTAGTCTCTAGGCCAAAGCCTTTTTTATTTGTGGGTTTCATTTGTGCACTGCTATAATATTAAAACAGCTATTCCAGTAGTCTGATGGTCAGATTGTGTGAGCTTGGCGTATGAGAGCATAAGAGACTTTTACTGTTAGGCAGAAATAAAGAAAGAGTGAAGATGAGGTGCAGTGATTGCTGTACTTACAGGAGGACCAGCAAAACCAGCAGCACCAGGAGGACCAGTCTCTCCTCTGTCACCCTGTCAAAAACATAAAGCCTCAGTCTTATTATATCATACTAGTACATTGTTATACTGTATGTACAATAATGATGCCATGCAATCAAATAAAACAGCATTTAGATTATAGAGGTTGCTCATGTCACATTCATTTCCTAGAAGCACATATGTATAAAGCTTATAAAAACATATCAGATCCAAATGATCCAGAGATCTGGTGCGTCATATCATGTGTGGTGTATTACCATGAGATACAGAATGACAAAACTGTATGACAGATAAAACTTCTCCGCATGTAAATTCAGAGGTCGGTATAAAGTTTGAGCACTGCATGCATTGAGTTACATATGCAAGTTGTAAAATTATATTGACTTCAATGTGGAAAGTATGGAAAGTAGATAAATGCCATTATTCTGAACACTGGTCTCTGAACACTAATATAATTAGTGAGAGACTCACAGGAACACCGCGAGTACCAGCAGCTCCAGATGGTCCTGCAGGTCCAGATTCTCCCTGAGGAATGTGCGGGGTAATGATTAATATTAGATATTCAACACGTTAACAAACTGATAATAAACTGATAACTTTAGTACCTTTTCACCGTTGGGTCCGCCAGGACCAGGAGGACCGATTGGACCCGTTAAACCCTGTAAAGACACAAAGCAGCTTCCTCATTCACTCCTGTTCATAAACTTCAGTAGTATGATTAGAAAACGATCTCATTAACATCCCTACAAGACTCTGCTACTGAAATCACACACAAATACATATGTGACCCTGGACCACAAAACCTGTCATAAGGGTCCATTTTTTTGAAATTCAAAAGCTGAATAAATAATCTTTCATTGATGTATGGTTTGTTAGGATAGGACAATATTTGGCTGAGATTTGAACTATTTAAAAATCTGGAATCTGAGTGTGCAAAAAAATCTAAATATTGAGAAAATCACCTTTAAATTTGTTCAAATTAAGTTCTTAGCAATGCATATTACTAATCAAAAATGAAGTTTTGCTATATTTACGCTAGGAAACTTACAAAATATTTTCATGGAACATGATCTTTACTGAATATTCTAATGATTTTTGGCCTAAAAAATGGATAATTTTGACCCATACAATGTATTGTTGGCTATTGCTACAAATATACCCCAGCGACTTATGACTGCTTTTGTGCTGCAGGGTCACAGATGAATTCACACACGCATTCATCCAGAATTGAGCTCATGCTGGTATATTCATGCAGCGTGTCCTTTGTGTACAATTAACACACTGCAACACACACATGCTATTCAGGATTGGTTCGGTTCATGTGTTTAGTTATATCATGTAGACCAGTGGTGTCCAGTGGCTCGAAGACAGCACAAGAAGTTTGGCCTCATCGTATTTCTTCTTATGGCCATTTGTAAACCAAATCAGATGCGTAGTTCACTGTTCAGCGGTAGTTGGAGAAGCAGCTTTGAGAGCAACACTTGCCCACATACGGTACACACACTATAGATGATAATACATTCATCTGTGCTTCATCACCAGCCAACCATACATGTAAAAATCAACGCAAAGTAAATATTGAAAATATTAGAGGAAAAAACAAGGGGCCAGATTTACTAACAGCTTGCACCAGTGCCAAACCGTGTTTTGCCATGAAAATAGTACTGTCAGGATTTACTGAAGACGCGCAGTGATGAATTAGCGCTGAAAAGTGTGGACAGTTGTTTTTGCACCTGACCTTACTGAATATGCATTTGTAGGAGTTTCCCTTTCAGACGGAAAATTTATGGAAGGAGAGTATTCAAATGAATCACTCAATGTTTACACTCGTTAAATTACTGGTATTTCCACCATTATTTAACGCCCAGAAAAGCATGTCTTAAAGCAGGCGGTAATTTGCCCTGCTCTCAGTAGATTGCGCTGGTCATTATGGAAATGATCTGCTGTGTCTGTGTTCTTTAATCTGCACATTGTCAATAAATCACACGCAGAATTTTCCCTCCCATTGACACTTTTATGGAATTGCGCTCTAATGCTAATTTGCCCTGTTTAGTAAATCTGGCAGAAGATGTTCAATCTTCTTACTCTTCCGCCGTCTTTCCCAGGAGCTCCTTCAGGTCCTTTCTCACCGTTGTCCCCCTGCGATACACAGACAGTCAGATCTTATGATTTACATCCATTACAGTACCTGTATCACTAATGTTTGCACACACAGCAGTAAATGGGCAATGGTGTATTAGTCTAGTGCTTTTCTAGCATGTTCTTTTATATCATTTTCTAAACAAAGCAGCTGGAGCGTCGATGAATGTCACATAATCAAGCAGTAAGTAACGGATCAACAGAGTTTTATAAACGTAGGTTTCTCTTCATTTCAAACAGACACAGGCCTAGTCTCACAGAGGGTGGAGCTGAATAAATCTCACTTACTCTGTCCCCCTTTGGTCCAGGAATGCCGGACGTGCCTCTCTCTCCAGGCATCCCCTGCAGTCCCGGAGGCCCCTGAGCACCAGGAGCTCCCCCCGGGCCGACGCCACCCTACGGATCATTACAGGCTTCAGCACATTTAACCCGCACGCTTTAATGATGTGAAGGCGGTAGCATGTGTTATCACAAAACACACGAGCAAGTCAGGATTTGAGACCTAAGTATGGTACATTTATCTGTACTGCTGTATTTCTGTAGGGGACTGACTGATCTGCTCACCTTGGGCCCATCAGTTCCTGGAGTTCCTGGAAGACCTCGAGGCCCCTGGAGGCCCAGGGGCCCCACTCCTCCTCTCTCTCCGGGGAAACCCCGTTCGCCCTGAGGAGGAAGAGCGGCGCAGGGAACTTTAACACACATGAGAGTACTATACTATGCACTTATAAACCGAAGAGAGCGCATCGGGTTGAGACTCACGCGTGGTCCGGTGGCCCCTGCGGCCCCAGCCTCTCCTGGAACACCCTGAGTGAGCAAAGACAGACACCAGGTTTATAACACATCTGTGTGCAGCCAGCAGAATAACATGTAAAGCAAGGCTTCCTCTGGAGCTCTCACCTGATCGCCAGGTTTACCGCCTTCACCAGGGGGGCCCGGGGGTCCGGGGAGACCCTACAAACAACAAAGAAATGGTTTGTTCACAATGCTATGACATGCAAATATGGTGTTAAACTAAACTGTTCATTATTTTATTGATAAAATAAATCTTCAAGTAGCAGAACTAGCTGTAGATCCATGTAAATGATGTTCATTGTAGCCTCTATTAATATCAGTATTATTCCAGGATCTGGATGACTCTCTGAAACAAACAGAAGCCTAAGTGACAGATCCTTCAGAAAACTCGCAGTAGCAGTTCACTGTCACTCATTTGTTCATTATCTCATTATGTAATAATACTGTTACAGGTATCATAATGTGCAAAGACATGATCTGAACTAATGCCCTGCTGGGATGGCACATACTGTACATGATGGTTTTTAATTCACTGTCCATATTTATCCAGGATATAAACTTTCTGAGATTAAAAATATATTTTTTCAGAAGTGTCCTGGTCAAAATACATCACAGATACATCTGTACAAAAATTATGTCTGTAAAAGATCATTTGTTGGCTCATCCATTATAAAATATGGTCCGCTATTAACTGTAGAATGAAGAAATTCAGCTGGGAATCTTCTTCAGGTTAGTGGAAGAAAATGACTTCAGCAATAAATCACTGATCAATGCCTGCAAATCCTGAAATGACCTCATGCCCACCTGAGAAATAATTTACATCTGAAAAGGATTGAATATTGTTTACATTTCTTCATTCATGATAATTAAGCTAAATAAATTGTTAAATGTATAGACAAATCTTGACTCTTCTCACAATGGGTTTGCTGTCAAGAACAAGATCAGACTGAGGTTCAAACTAATGCAAAGAATTAAAACCATCTACGTTCAACACAGATCGACGTCAACGGTCATCCAGACAGATGGGAATAATTAGCTTTACAGAATGATTTTTATAAATACGTATCTCTCATCATAGTGCTGCTGCTGGAATTGTTCATGTTAATTGTTAAGTAACAAGCCACGACAGTGAATTTACAAAGACATGGTCGAAACACTGCACTGTAAAAAGAGGCAACCTGCAACTGTTAGCTTACAGAGCTATTTTACCTGATTTAACCCATAGATATGCATTAATGTAATTAGGCTGATTTGGGTGATGTTAAACACTCTTCTTGACTTGAATAAGACTGGCATGGCAACTCACCTGGAATCCGGAGGGTCCGGGCTGACCCTGCTCTCCTCTCTCTCCTGCAGGACCCTGTCAACATCATCATCATCATCATCAGACTCTCACTCATAAACTCATAATGTGAACACATGCATGTGCAGACACACTCACAGCAGGTCCCGGGGGTCCGGCAGCGCCCGTCTCGCCGTCTTTCCCCGGCAGACCCTGCAGAGCACAGACATCAGTGCTGAATACGAACTGAAGCTGAGGTGTGAAAGGTGCTTGTGTGTGTCAGAGAAGACCGTTTCTTCAGAAGAGCCTTAGTGCCAGTGCTTGTTGTATACGTATTGTAATGCCACCATAATGTCAGCAGACGACTGACAAAACACCTCAAACCTTCAGGAGAAAAACACTGAGGTTTGCCTCAGCCTCTCACTGTATGATTAGCCTCTTATATTTACTATTGTGGCAGCATTTTCTTCACAAATAGTGATGCAGGTGTGTCCTCGTAGTGCTGTAGGTCAATTATGTTGAGGCTCTGATTATTTAGCACACCCTAATGTGGTTTTCTGCCTCCTGTCCAGATCAAAAATGCCATACAAAGTACTGTCAAATGTTGCCAAGGGTCTGTGTTTTCAGTTCTCCAGGTCATCATGCAATGTGTTGAACTCTTATAGCTAACTGGAAGTGTTTCTCCGTTGCTTTGGATGTTTGTTCATCTATCAAATGACTTTATCAGTTGTGGACCAGTATTAGAACCAGTATCTCATCTATCCATCCACAACTGAAGCCACAAAGAAACCATATTTTTATTTTATGCAAAAATGAATGCTAGAACTCCAGAGCAGTGTGCAACACATAAAGACACACTCAGCATCTGTTTGACACACAAGAGCTCGCTCAGTTCTCAAACTAAACTCTTGAATATGTTTCAGAGATCTGATGCACTGTGACAGAAACTTTGGCACATTAACAAGTTACATCCATTCACAGGCACACAACTGCTTTGTAGTTATGTAAAGAATAATTCAAGTAAGAATTATACTGTACATGGTCCGCTGTGCTTGAAATAAAAGCCAATCACGTTTTGGAAACAGCATGTTTTCTTTATAATATCTCACATACTATTTTCCACTTTGTAAATTACCATATACCCAAATGTATGTTTAGAAAAATCATAAAGTTGACTCAAATACACAAGATCAAATGTCCGGTTTTCTATAAAACAAGCCACCGTTTTAGTGCTGGAAGAAAGAAATTGCCAAGAACGCCTGCCAAGAGAGCTCGGCATCGCTAATGACAAGCACCAGCAATCCAGCCCAGAGCTCAGTCACTCTGAAGATCAGTCAAGCTGCTGCCTGGCCGCTTCACTTGGCAGTGTAGATGTGTTGAGGATCGTGAAGCAACTTACACGCAGACCAGGAGCTCCAGCGAGTCCCTTCTCTCCGGCCTTCCCAGCCTCACCCTGCAGCGAGAGGAACATGCCTTCAGTGATGGCTTCGTGAAACAGTCATTAAGATGCAGAGCAATAATACATGAAAAAGTGTTACATAACACAATTAATAACAGAAAAGAACAGTGATGTACACATTCAGGAAACAAACAGACAAGAGTTTTATGGCTTACATTGCCACCCTTGGGTCCAGGGAATCCCATGATTCCCGGCTGACCTCGAGCACCCTGAGGGCCCGGGGGCCCCGGTCGGCCATCTTCACCAGCAGCACCCTACACCCTCAACAGAGCACTGCAGTTACTCAGGGTACAAACACACCACTACACCTCTTAAACACATGTGTGTTAGTCTTTAAGAACCGTGAGTCTTCCGTGAGAGATCACATGACAGGAAGCAGGAAGTCAAGGACCCTCTATGATATGTCTATAAGAAGCAGCATGGCCTGAGATTTTAAACAGAATCAGGACACTGCATTCACTCTTTTGTATAACAGTGCATTCCTGACACACAGAGACTCTTCAAGGCTGTCTGATGGTGTGGAACCCATAGACTTTATGTTTTTAACAGACTAAGGGTTGGTTCACACAGAACATGTTTTTCCATTTCGCTATGATACTTTTCCAAGCTGTGAATAAAACAAAGATTACTGGAGTGCACATTTAGAAGAAAAGACTATTTCAGTCTTTCTGCTTCAAAGTTTCATGTTTAATTGTGTGATGTGTGCCACTTCTTTGTAATTATTTGTAAGATTTACAAGCAATGTCTGAGTGAAAACTGTTTCTGCACCAATTATCTTTTCCCATGTACATTGTGATATCTAAAGAGCAGACTGGCTGAAATTCTAATTAGAAATTCTAATTGCAATGGTCAAATTCACTATTAAGCACAGAATCAAAATGTGTGTGTAAAAATATAGTCGAAATATAAGCATTATAGTCGTGTAGAACAGTGTTTACTCACAGACGGACCAGCTTTGCCCTGTGGACCAGCATCGCCCGCGCGTCCCGTCAGACCCTGCGTAATGGAATTATGGCAAGTGTGTAAAATCAGCATTAAACATGTTTACAATGTTTACTCTGCAGACAGATGTCCTGATTTACCCTTGCACCAGGCAGACCCGGTTCTCCAGGCCGGCCCGGATCTCCGCCAGCTCCCTTGGGTCCCGACACTCCCGCAGCTCCCCGCTCACCCAGAGCACCCTGCAGCACACCACCAGAAACTCAATTCATGCTGAATTCATCAGCTAAAACATGCCATGTGCTAACTAATAATTTGGTTTGAACTGTAGTAAATTGCAGTTGAGACTGAAGGACACGGAGCTGCATATGGCTGAAGAACAATATCAGACATGATGACAAAAGCCACCTTCACACACTAAATCTGGTTAATTGCTGTAAAATTGTTGTATTTGTACTCTCTGATCTCAGTCATCAGAAATGACCTTCAGACTGCATTTTCTTCATCTGCGCTATGAGAAACTTTACTTCATCACTAATTTGCTAGTAAAGTTACTTCTCTTCCAGGCACATTGCCAGAACTTATTTACCACAATTTCTTGTTCACTCATGATCTCTAAACAGTAAAATGCTTGTATTTTTCCTGAAAGACTGTATGTGTGTTATGCATTTTGACACACGCGCGGAGTCTCACCTTTGGTCCAGCCAGACCATCTTGTCCAGGAAAACCTCGATTACCAGGAGCTCCCTGCAGAAAACATGTCATCCTCGTTTAATCTAATTTATGACATGATACAGTATAAAGCTTCATCTCGAAGATCTACAACAGCCTCATCTAACCGATGGGAGTCCTTGAGAGAGCTGAATAACTGTATTTCCTTGTATGGGTCACGTATAGAAGGTAGAAAAGATCAGGTCAGACATGAAGAAGCCGTGTCTTACTCTCTCTCCAGGCGGCCCGAGGGGTCCAGGAGCACCGGGCTCTCCTCTGGGTCCTCGCTTACCTTCCTCTCCGGCAGGGCCAGGGGCACCTTGAGGCCCAGCATTGCCCTAAGCAAACCATCCTTTATTTAAAACCCTCATTTTCATTTAACTATGACAGCTGTAAGGCAACACATAACTCATGTAAAACACTAGCCAACGGCTGAACGTACATTCACTGCATTCTCTGACAGAAACGCTTCACATGCAGCACAGAAACACACTGAGAGTAGGTTTAAATGCTACACACTTTTCACTTGCATCTGTGCAGCTGTAAAATTAATAGATTAGTTACTTTTAGTTAATATGAATAAAAAAGTAACATTTTAACATGTTAAAAAGACATGTAAACGCAAAAGTATTATTTTAATGTGACATTGCTTCATGTTAGCAAACACTCTTCATGAAAGAAGAGTTTACAGTGAATTCACTCCTTGTATTTCAGTCCTTTGTAGAATACAGTGCTGCAGATTATGAAGTCTTTATTTATGAAGTTGTACGACTATGAATAACTTCTAGAGTGAATGCAAGGAACAGAACTTACAAATTCTCCTTTAGGACCAGCCTCACCCTTGAACCCTGCGAGACCTGGATCACCCTAAACACACATCAAAGTCTGACATATGAGTAAATCTCATCAAATATCAACATTATCAGAAATAGACCAGAAGATATTCTGAATGAAGTTTTCTGGTGGGATTGAAGGGTCTCTTTTTTCACTATAAAGATGTACAGTTATTTTTTCAACATTAAAAAAACTGTCATTAACAAACACAAGAACAAAAAAAGTAAATTACAAACAATAAGACAAATAAAGTCAATAAAACAAATATATAAATCAAATAAAAATCAAA
>JAUZSZ010000112.1:2275826-2286670 GCA_034780575.1 Labeobarbus marequensis | reverse complement strand
CCTTTATGAAACCGCTTTAGTCCCGATTGATTTGTTAGGTTATTTCAAGTCAGGTTTTAGACTTTAATCCCCGCTTCTCTTAGCGTCTTTTATGAAACAGCCCCCAGGTTTCTAAAGCAAATTTATCTCAAGCTCAGTCACTCTGGCAATTTATGCTGGGAAACTAATCTGGTCAGGAGCTGGCTAACTGTCAGGCTAAACTGAGCTGCTCTAACACTGACCAATGCAATGAGATTACACCTGACACTCTCACATGCAATTCTGACTTAATTATCAGTCCAAAAATAATAGTATGCAGAAAATGCAACTTAAATAAATCAAATTAAAAAGGCTACAGTTGGTTGCCCAAAATTTAATGACCTTTTTTAAGGTATATGAAAACATTTTAATATCAGTTAATCAGCAGCTTCTTTCTCTCTGGTTTTATGACAGCTGTATCTTTTATGGTTATTAGTAGAACATAAAACGCTAAAATTGCTCTTTAAAGCATTAATAACACTAAATGAAAAGTTAAAATCACTGACTTAAAAATGAAAATATGATAGAAACAGACTATATTTTAAGAGGAATACACATCAAGTCATCTGAGCTTGTAATTAGGGCTGTATTGCCAGCTTACATTTGATTTACAGTTTGGCTACTGCTATCATAAAAATACACTTAGCCTATATGTGTGATTAAAATTCTGCATGTGTCACATTTAATGTCCATCAGCAAATATTTTAGAAAAATGTATATTTTACTCAAAATTATTGCGCTATTATTCTATTGCGTTCCATCTGTTTAGCGCGCGTTCAGTCCTGACAGCAAAATGGAAATATTTTCATGAGTTTCCAACATTTACAAATGAAGAATATAACTGTGACATCTCCGTTATACACAACATCTCAAATGCATTAAACAGCACAAATATATTCGCTGTCTGCCGTGTTGGATCGATTGATCCATGGCTGTTTAAGAATAAGCGTGCACCTCAAATTATCCTGAGCGCTGTGCTATACAGGCTACATTTCAGTTATTTTTATTGTAATTAATTGGATTTTATTTTTTCCTTAAATAAAACATTTTGAATTGCCATTATTTATGAAATGTGCTATATCAATATCCATGCCAAGCCTAATACTTAACTAGGCTAGCTTTTATTTATGACACAACATAAACAGTTGGCAGTAACTGTGCCTGCTGCGTGGTAATTTCCTACCAGCCTACTAATTTACCTTCTAATTACCTACTAATTTGAAACAAGCCTTCTTCTTTTTTTTTTTTTTTTTGGTCCTTTCTCGTACGCCATAAATTGGGGCAGCCCACAGAGAGAAGCTGTGATGCAATCGCACTTTAAACGCGGCTCTTTAGGTGCAGGACACAGCTGAAGAAAACTATATCTGGTCAAGATTGTTTAGTCTTGTGCTGTGAGAGTGTGAGGATGTCTGCTGCTGTGACTCTAGCGCTGCTGTTTTTCTTGTCTGTGGCATTGAACGAGCAGGTGACCCAGGGCTGCAGCTGTTTACCAAAACACCCTCAACAGCAGTTCTGCGAGTCTGACTTCGGTACGTCTGACATATAGCTAATCAAACACCCAGAACAGGTGCTGCATTCACATCTGTAGGTTGCATGATGCTTTGAGATGTTACGAGATGTTAATTTCTTGTGTTTGTTCACTTACAGTAGTTCAAATGCTTGAATTTAAAAGACAGCGTAAGACAATATATGACATTAATTCAATTTTGTTTGTTTAGGAACAAGAGCTCTTTTCTTTGTAGTGTCAAAGGAATATTTCACTTATTCACCCAGGTCGTTTCACACCTGACCTTGACTTTTCCCCTGTGAAATAAAGGAAGATATTTGGAGAAATCCCCAGTGTTTTTCAGTGGGCTCCAGTGTTTGGTTCTTAGCATACTTTCAAGTATCTTTTGTGCTCAGTCTTGGAAGACTTAAAGCAAAGAGTGTTTTTGCTTTGGACAAAACGTAAAGCAGGAATATTTAAAATTAACACTTCACATCTGAATCTTTTACCAATTAGTGATGCGAGCTAAGGTCATTGGAACGGTTCCCAGCACTCACCCTCATTTAACTGCATACAAACTCAAACCTATCCAGGTAAGAATGTACTTGACTCATCTTCCTTCTCTTTTAAAAAAACAAGAAATGGTTATTTCCTTGTTCACTTCCTTCCAGATGTTTAAGCTCCTAAAGAAGAGAATTCAGGTCATCTATACTTCTCATGATTCATGTGGCATGACTCTGAACGAAGGCGATTATCTGCTGTCAGGTAAAATCATTTCTCTATCTCTAGACAGAATTTGAGTTGAAACCAAACACCCTGATTCCTGATGCTGGTTGTGAACATCAGTTGAGGCTGATTTTTAGCCCAATTTACAGTCAGGGCTGATTTTGGGCCATGTGAGTTGATGGATTTAATGGAAAATCACACTGTATTCCATTCAACCTTTTTATTTTTTGGGGGGGTGCTTCAGACTCTGATTTCATCCAGTCTGAGAATATCACATTTTTGATCATTTTGAAGTGATTTTAGAGCACACTATTTTCAATTATCATGGATCTCCTAGCAACAAGACCTGTTTCTGCATGAGTTTGTGGTGTTTTGCATGAGTTCAGTTGCTTAGTGTATGACATCCAGTTTTTCCTCTGTAATTGTTGCAAAGTTGGCATGGCATATTTGTTCCGATTAGATCTGTATTCCAGTCAAATCAATTAAGCCTTTTCAATAGCTCAAAAAGACATTAAGAACTTTAACCTGCTTCATTATTAAACCGTAACTGCCCTGAGTGTATCACACACAGAGAGAAATAAACTTTAACTGTTTAATTTGAGCTGTGTAAACAAATTTGTTTTTGTTTTCCCACCTAAGGACATATCCATGATGGCGTGCCGGCGGTTAATTTATGTGACCGTGTGGAGCTTTGGAACAACCTCTCCCCAGTTCAAAAGCGGTACCTCAACATGTATTGGAAGGGCTGTGTCTGTGGGGTAATTATCCAAATAGTACTCTTGCTATAGTTTGACAGTCTGAATTCTGCTGCGTTCAGTGCTGTTGAAATCCAGTGGCTTTCATTTTTGCCCAATTAAATTTTTCTGCCATTTTGTTTGTCAAAACCCTGGCTCCGATAGCTTTCAAAAATTAAAAAGGTGTTGTATGCAAAAATAATATTACATTAATGCATTTAATATTTGCATTATTCTTATGACTAAAATTTGCTTTGTAGAGAATGACCACACTGTGCAGACCTTAAAATACAAATAAGCTGCAAGCCTCCAGATACCCCCCCCCCCCCCCAAAAAAAGTTGCATTTCCGTACTTGGCTGTGTAATTTTTACTTGCAGCCCTTGTATTAGCCTCTGACTTGTAGAATTGTTTGACTTTATCACTTTTTTTTGTTTTTTTTTTTAGTAAAATGGTTTGTATAAATGAGTTCAGTCATGTCTTGAATGATCTCCACAGATCTCACCCTGTACCGGAGCATCCTGTTGGATTGAGATTCTTCAGAAAAAATGTCTGATAAGAGTCAAAGATTCAGATCTTCTCGATGATGAAGAGGCTCTTCAGTCTATTTGCCTGCCAGGCAATGCCGGCTTCTGCACATGGCGCAAATTTTAACCACAAAAGCTCTAAAAATGACGCCCTGAAGAACAAGTGCATCAGCCATTCATCGGTGTGCAATCTTGCCCTTTTATTCTCCAGATTGCTTGGAACATTTTGAAGTGAATTTGATTATGCTTTGGAATGCAGTCATCAAATCCATACAAAACACTTTTTTTCATGGAGATTTGCAATCAACCATTAAACCGTTTTGCATGTAGAAATGTCTGTGTATTTAATGGGGAAATAAGTACAGTAAATTCTATTCTGAGCACAGAGTTAAAAAGGACAGTATAATAAAAACTGCAATAACAAACAGCAATGTTTAAGATTCGTTCCACTGCTATATCAGACAGCGGGAAATATCTGCCTCACTAGAAACCACAGAAACTGCATATTAGCTTGTCTGCACAATGCAGAAAGCTGATGATTTTAGAATTGCATTACAGGGGTGTTATCTTTCATGGCCGTGTATACACCAGGGGTGCTACTGGGATTGAGTCCACTGAGTGACAACAGATTCTTTTGGAAGAAACATGAAGATCAGAAATTGATTTCACTTTGAGCTCTTATTTCACTTGTTAAATGGCAAACACTTTAATGACCAAAATATCCAAATCGTACAAGGTTTTCTTTTTTTTTTTTTTAACAGATGTTTCATTCAAAGCATTACAGCAGAATCAAACCCTTATGAAAAGTGCACTTTAGCACACTTTATAATTAAGAATATCTTTCAATACCATGATCAGTCCTTGCATAGGCCCATGGAAAGAGTTACGAAGATGAAGCCAATTGTCTGTTCACAAACTTTTTCAAAGTGTATTACATCCATGCATTATATAGTTTCATTGCAAGGGGTGGTGCAGTGGTTTATCTAATGAGTGTGCATTACATCGAAGTGGTACTCGGGTCAATGTTATAAAATGGAAGTATGGTCAGGAAGTTCTGGACATATTAAACATGTTCACGGTGTGTGTGTTCACTGCTCTGTGTGTGCACTTGGATGGGTTATTTGCAGAGCACAAATTCCGAGTATGGGTCACCATACTTGGCCGTATGTCACGTATGAAGTGCATGTGGACTAAATTCAATTCAAGATTAAATTCATGTGGACTGAGGACTGTCCATTTTCCCAATGATACCAGTAGATTGACAGGGCTGGAACCCATATTATCAATATAATTTATCTTATCTGATTTCTTTCATATTCACCCTGTATACCACATCTAGGTGGTATACACTAAATTTCAATTCAACTCCGTTAACGTCAAATGATTTCTTAAGCATGCCCTTTTATTCAGGCTTTTTACCCATTGATATCAGTTTTTCTGTGAAACAGCTCACGTGTTCAGTTCGGACGACTGCATGGAGCATTAGGCTTGTTTGAGATGAGCAAAATCTGTGCAGAATCTATCACCACGAGTTTTTTTACCCCATTGTCCGATAATAAACTAAATAAGAAAAATGCACTGAAATTATTATTTCCCCCCAGGAAACAAGACTAAATATCTGGTGTAATTTCTTTATATTGTCAAAGTAATTGCAGCGTTACTGCAATTAGAACAGTGGAAAACAACAAAGAAAAACAATATATTGTTACAGACAATTAGTGAAACAATAATCTGACAGAAAACAGAGCCGTACCGTTTAACTGAGCTGCTGCTGTTTTCTCCTCATTCATTATGATGATGTCTGAGATCTTCTGTAAATTAGCACATTAACACATTTCATTGTGTCACCAGAGTGAGACAAACTACAGGATCAGCACTTTATGTGATAATCACCTATTGATGTGTGTTTTTAATCTTTTACCTGAGGTTAAAGTACATGCTTAAAAGTACTATTAAAGACTACAGAAACCATACATGCACTCATCATGTTTTTGACATTGAAATTAACATTGAAATAAATTAGCATTTTCATTAAGTCTGTCTGCTGTTTTTGTTCAAACCAGTTATATATATATATATATATATATAATATAATTGAAATGCAAGGTTTATAATTTTCTAAAACGTTTTAGTTTTGTCAAAACTAAGCACAAGCCCCATTGGTCAACTCGATCACTCAGTCAACTGTCAACAAAATGTTTGACTTAATGGATTCAGTTTACAGTTCTTTCTGATGAAAGAAATACATAAATGAAGAAGAAAGCCAAAATAATTAAATTACAAAGATGGAAATTTAATGAGTAATCCAATATTTTGTAGATAAATCACAGAGTAAAAAATACTTTATAAAGATTGCAGCATCATTATTGAAGTTTTTACACAGTAAGTCTCATCAAATTGGTTGAGTTTAACAATGGTTGTTGCATTAAATGCCAATGGTGACGCTTCAAAAATGGGGAAAAAGCCCTTTTTGTATTTTTCCCTTAAGTTTGCATGCTTGTAACTAAAAAGGTTTTAAGGATATATCAGTATCCTTTTACAAACTAGTTCAACATTTCATTTGTTATCTTCATTTCATTTGGTTTGATAGACAAAAATCAAGATGCATTTCCAGTTTCAAGATTATTTGTTATTATGATATCTTTACTTGTTGATATACAGGAGTGCAAACTTAGGGGGAAAAAAGCATAAAAAGTACTTCTTCCCGTTCTTGAACTGTTATAATGCAACAAGGATTGCTCAAGTCAACCTACTGTACTAATAGAATTCTCTGTGTAAAAATAAAATAATGATACTGCCTCCTTTCTTAAATCATTTTTTCACACTGTAATTTGGCTCAAAATTCCAGATAAAAATGGTTGTTTTGACTGTCCTCTACAAAATATTGGATTACTCAGTAAATATTCATCCAATATCCATTAAATATTTTGTCTATCATCACTTTTTATGTTTGTCTTTCTTTTAAATAAAAAAATATGAACAAAACCAAATTTTTGAGTTGGGGGATTTTCTCAAATTTGTTTATTTGACTAAAAATAAACCTGTAAGGTCACAAGTTTGTACTGGATTTGTTTCAGTGTTGTGTAGGTGATCACTGTGATTGACACGACCAATGAAATCTTCTGAATCTGTGGTGGGCGGGGTTTGTGCCTTAACTGGGTTAAAAAGGTGAGGAATATTCACATCATCCTACATGACAGATACAAACTCCAGGTGCAGCAGCTGCAATCTGTGACATACTGTGGTAAAGATGGAGTTTGTTAAAGAAGAGATTGAAGACATGAGTGATCCAGAACCATCCAGAATAAAACATGAAGATACTGAAGAACAAACAGGTTGGTGTCATTCATGATTCTTCACTGCTGACTGCTGAGAAACATTAAAGATTTAGTGGCTGTGCAATGAGCAATAGGAATGATAAATTACCATCATGCCCACATTTGAATTTTATTAACAAGGATTGACAGAACTAAACTTTGGCACATCAAAGATCTTATTCTTGATACTCAGATAAGTATGTGACCTCGTTTGGTTTCTGCTATTAAATCAGTTCCACTTATTTTAACCATATCATTTGTTTATTTTAGACTGGATAGAAGTAAAACAGCAAAGACATGAGCTGGATGAAGTGGAGGAGGAACACTGTAAAACCAAAACTTCAAGAAAAAAAGCCAAACAGATGCACACCTGCTCACAGTGTGGAAAGAGTTTCAGAGACAAAGAAAACCTTAAAGGACACACGAGAATCCACACTGGAGAGAAACCATACACATGCCCTCAGTGTGGAAAGAGTTTTGTTGATGCATCAGGTCTCAGTTATCATCTGCACATTCACTCTGGAGAAAAGCCATTTAGCTGTGATCAGTGTGGTAAAAAGTTTATTTCACCATCACATCTGAAAAGTCACCTGACAGATCATTCAGGTGAGAAGCCTCATGTGTGTTCTTTCTGTGGAAAGAGTTTTTCATGGCTGGCCAGGTATAAACAGCACCAGAAAACACACGATGAAGTGAGAGATCATGTGTGTTGTGAGTGTGGGAAGAGCTTTACTAGAGCTTGCAATTTAAAACGGCATCAAATGATTCACACCGGAGAAAAACCTTACAAGTGCTCATATTGTAACAAGAGTTTCACTGAGTCTGGAAACCTGAAAACACATGAGCGAGTTCACACTGGAGAGAAGCTGTATCACTGTACTCAGTGTGGAGAGAGTTTCAAAGATGCATCTGGTCTCAGTTATCATCTCATTCCTTCTGGAGAAAAGCCATTTAACTGTGATCAGTGTGGTAAAAAGTTTATTTCATCATCATGTCTAAGAAGTCACCTGACACCTGAACAAAAATGTTCTGGAAAGTGATTTTGTGTCTTTCTGTGATGGTACTACGAGGCGTCACCCATTTACAGATCTCAGGCTTCTGGAGAGGATGTAGGTTCGTGACAGTGAGTGGAAGTAGGAGGGTGCTGCTGAGCTTGTGGCTGTTCTATACACAACTAAAGCAAGCATCGATGTCTTGAACTTGATGGGAGCTGCAGCCAATAACCAGTGCTGGGAGATAAAGAGAGGTGTGACGTGGATCTTTTTGTGCTCGTTGAAGACCATTCATGCTGCTGCATTCTGAATCATTTGTAGAGGTTAGATTGTGCGTGCTGGAAGTCCAGCCATACAAATCCAGAAAAGCAAAAAGACGACAAGCAGGAGGGAGAAACTCGAGAGTCAAGTGCTGATTATTTTTTTTTACTTTATACAACTTTTCATGGCTCAGTTCATCAGTAAAATTTGGGAGTATTTAACACATTGACATTTTAAATAGATATCATTCAGCATATATTTCAAGGTGCAGCTGATTTTCTACATAGTATAATAGACAGAGAAGACAACTGAATGTTTTGAAGAGTTTGCATGTATGTGATGTGCCATTCATCTTATTATAAAAAAGGAAGATTTGGCAGTGATGGAAAAGTTTTACCTTGGTGGAGAATGAGGATATCAGTGACTGACATACACTACCTACTGAGATTAGCTAAATCTTTGCACCATTTTCTCTCCACTGCTCACAGAGGACAACACATAACCAGGGGTTGGAGGGAGTAGTGCGCTGGTCTGGAGGAAAGAGGACAGATATTTTCTAGATAGGTAGTTAGGATAGAAAATAAGTTAGGATAGGTTCTTTTAGAAAGTTTCATAACTGACCTGGAGGGCGATAAATCCCAAGCCTGAAATACTGGAATAAAGTCCGCTTAATTAACTGCTGACAATTTATGTTTATTATTATTTATGCTGCATGTTCCTTATGTTGTTGGATGTTCCAATAAAGGTTAGGAATATTTACAGGTCTTGAGATGCCTCACAAAATTGGACACCGTTGACAAAGCATCTGTAATTTTTAAATCACAGGTTCTACATATGTGACCCTGGACCACAAGTCTTAAGTGTCAATTTTTTAAAATTGAGATTCATACATCATCTGAAAGCTGAATAAGCTTTCCATTGATGTATGGTTTGTTAGGATCAGACAATGTTTGGCTGAGATACAACTATTTGAAAATCTGGAATCTGAGGGTGCAAAAAAAAAAAAAAATTCCAAATATTGAGAAAATCACCTTTAAAGTTGTCCAAATGAAGTTCTTAGCAATGCATATTAATAATAAAAAATGATGTTTTGATACATTTATGGTAAGAAATTTACAAAACATCTTCATAGAACATGATCTTTACTTAATATCCTAATGATTTCTGGCATAAAAAATATCGATAATTTTGACCCATACAATGTATTTTTGGCTACTGCTACAAATATACCTCAGCAACTTGAGACTGCTTTTGTGCTCCAGGGTCACATATAGCAATTCTTTTGTTTCCCTTGATATTACATTCTTTAAATCCAAACGCTATCATTTTAGGTAGCATTTTCAACGTGCAAATTTACTGAAGCTGAAGTGGAAGCTGGATGGTTGTTTGATTGGTTGACCAGATTTAAAAAATACCAACAGCAAAATATTTGATATTCAGAATCTCAAATATAGCGTATATGAATAAATAAATAAATCTTAAAGTGTTGTTGAATGTTGTATGTTAAATATTAATTTTATAATGTGAATATAAATTTAGGGGCTATGTGTGCTATGCAGACTGGATTGAACTTATTCATTTATCCTGCAACAAATGAAAGTGAAAAGGGGAGGGAAAAAATGATATTTTACAGTTAAATAGCCTATACAGCGCTCATTTGGTGAAAGAAATAGCCTTATTCAAATTATTTTAAAGGATCATGCCGCTTGCCCACTTCAGAAATTGATGTGCAATTTGTAGCTAAATTGTTTGCAAGAATTAATCTTAAATATATATTAAATCAAGGTTTATCTAATAATTCTGTTGCACCAAACTTTGTTTAAAAATAAGCAGGTTTACATTTAACCTGTCATTTTGTTCCTGGATTTAAGTTTTATTTATGATTAACTTTAGTCCTGTTGCGCCATTCCATTAAACTCAGTCTTAAATCTCCATTATGGATTGACTTTAAACTTAATAGAGGTTTAGGCCTAAATAAAATAAAATGCACATACAATTAAAATATGTGACTGACTGAACAAAAACAGGTCTCAGCGAGGTGTTTATTACAAATAAAAATGAGTCACATTCACTCTTTCTCTGCTGTCTTTTTGCTATGTCTGTAGAAATAATTGTTATTTCTTAATTTGGGTACAGCACTGACATGTTAAAGGTAATAATATAGGGCCTAGTCAACAAACCATGGCATCAAATGATTTTTTAAGTCAGTTTGATAAGTTCAATAACTTGAAAAGACTTTCACAGTCAGTTTGATTCAACTCCTGTTTAACCGTTGCTTCTTGTCATTGTAGGTTTTTTTTCAATGAATTTTAATGAATGTGCAAATTAATAAAATGAATTTTATATATATTTTTTGTTACAAATTGTTCATTCATTTATTTTTAACACCGCACCCCCAGCAGCCCCATTTTTCTGTGGGCTACACTTCAGCACCTCTATTTGCTGCGGTAATGGTCTGTTTATAAATCACTCAGTGACTTACATTGCAGGTGTGCTCACTGAATATAAACCTAACAGATCATTAGGAACAGGTCAGATAGAAATACCAAGGGTCCAATATAAAAAAAAAAGATGGGATTCTGCTTTTAGCTATTATGCCACACATAGTTGGAACCAGTTTCAGAAGAGATCAGGGGGCTGTTTCATAAAACAAGTTTACCAAATAAGCCAGGCTTATTTCAGTTAGTCTGACTTATTGTCACTTGATTTGAGGGGTATTGCACAAAAGCAAGATAAGGGATTAAGCTGGGATTTTCCAGTTATCCTGTCTGAATTTAGCCCTGAC
>JAUZSZ010000112.1:2192283-2206231 GCA_034780575.1 Labeobarbus marequensis | reverse complement strand
GCTCCCTAGTTGAGAACCTGTGCTTTAAAGCACACAATGTGTATCTATGACAGAATGCTGAGCTGGGAATCAGATGGTGATATCAGATGCACTGCTTTCAGACCACATGACTCTGGGAACGATGGCGATAACATGTCAAGCCCTGGAGCAGAAGACAAGCAAAGCCTGTCCTCAGACACTAATTAGATTTAGCCACCAGCCCTCGTATCAAAAACACTTTTAGCTCCCACTGCTCTGTCAAACAATCGCCTGCATTTACTGCAAACATGCCAACATTAACACTGCAAGATAAAAGGACTGTGAATTCTTTTCTCTTTCTTTGACTTCAGTTTTTTTATTGGGAAAAGTGCAAGATGAATCATATATACATTTCATTTAATCACAACTCTTCCAGACATATTTTTATACCAACATACAACAAAAACAACAACGAAGCCCACCTTTCTGAATCTGTGTAGTTTTGCCTCCTTTTTTTCCTTCAAATGAAATAGATATCTTTATTCAAAGGCACACAAATCTGTAATTTGTTTGGCTTTCTTTGATAAATGGCTTTGTTACAGCACTGGGGAAGCTACTACAGAGACTTGTTTAGATTGCAAAGGAACTGATTCAGACGAATGTGGTAATACACTCATAAATCATCTTTGGAGAATCCCACACCCAGGCCGCCAGACGAGGCCTGCTCTTTGTGCTCCTGTTCCAACAGGTATTAGTTCTAGGAAATGAATCTGTCTCTTTCATCTGTCTCAGACGCACTGTGTCTTGCGTGACTGCCTCTGCTTCAGACAGGTGAGAGGGGACGCCGGGAGAGAGAGAAAGGGAATAAAGGTCCACAAAACCCCCTTCTTTATCACCTCAAACTCAATAAATGTTGATTAATGCATGAAATGTGCGCGCATGCGGGTTTGTATTGAAGTTTCCATGACTCACACAGTGAAAATGTACCGGTTTATCCTTTCTTTCCTCAAGTATGAACCACAACAAGCAAAGTGGTTGTAAGGTCAATGCGGCTGTTTATGTGTGTGTGACCTTTGGTTGGTTTCATATAAATGAGGAAATTCAAAAACGCTGTATGTAGGGCAGAGGTCATAATGTAATCATTTTAAGAATGCAGGAAAGTACAATTCAAACGAAATTACACTGAGGTTAAGCACCAGCCTTATTTGATTATTCAGATTCTTTTCTAAAGAACGATGTGTGCTGCAAGTATTTGAGAATTCATAGTGCTCCAAATTAAAGCGCAGCAGTGCTGTACATTAAGATTGGGATCAGGACGGTTTTTTAATGTTTTTGAAAGGAGTCATTTATGCATACCAAGGCTGCAGGTATTTGAGAAAAAATATTATGTGAAATATTATTACAATTTAAAATAACTGATTTGCATTTGAATATATTTTAAAATAGAATTTATTCTTGTGATGCAAAGCTGAATTTTCAGCATCATAACTCCAGTCTTCAGTGTCACATGATCCTTCAGAAATCATTCTTATATGTTGATTTGCTGCTCAAGAAACATTATTGTCAATGTTGAAAACAACTGTGCTGCTTAATATTTTTGCAGAAACCCTGATGCGTTTTCTTCCAAGATTCTGTGATGAATAGAAAATTCAGAAGACCAGCATTCTTTTGTAATACATGTTTGTGATCCTGGACCACAAAACCAGTCTTAAATTGAACGTGAATATTTGTAGCAATAGCCAACAATACATTGTATGGGTCAAAATGACTGATTTTTCTTTTATGCCAAAAATCATTAGTATATTAATTAAAGATCATGTCCAATGAAGATATTTTGTAAATTTCCATCGTGAGTATATCAAAACTTAATCTTTGATTAGTAATATGCGTTGCTAAGAACTTTATCTGGACAAATTTAAAAGCGATTTTCTCAGTATTTGGATTTTTTTGCACCCTCAGATTCCAGATTTTCAAATAGTTGTATCTCAGCCAAATATTGTTCGATCCTAACAAACCATACATCAATGGAAAGATTATTTATCCAGCTTTCAGATGTTGTATAAATCTTGATTTCGCAAAATTGACCCTTATGACCGGTTTTGTGGCCCTGGATATATATAGTACATGCCTTAGGCTAAATAGGAAAATGGACAGTTTTATATGTAAATTCATTAATGATAGCAGAAGTGATTTATCAGCTGAACAACTAAGCCCAAATTTAATATAGTCTGGGTCATATTTTTCTTTACATCATGGTTTTTCAGGATGATGTGAAGCATCTCTCCCTCACAATGTTTTTATTTTCAGTTATAGTCTGTCCTCTTCTCTGCTGATGGTTTCTTAATAAAATTTTCTCTGTCGAGGTTGAATGCGTTTGAATGCATTTTGATCTACAGTGGCTGGAATGAAATGTCACATGCTAATGCAGACTTTCCTGATGCTGTTCACTGAACACTGCCATCTGCCAGAGCTGCTGAACTACAGCCCCAGCCTACTGAAAACCATAGACACGAATGAATGCTGGAGTCAAACACATCCCGGCAAATGACTGGACCTGCTCTAATTGCAGGTTTTATCATTCTGATCACATGTTCGCCTTGACTTTCCAATTAATGTGTATGAAACTGAATGCAGAGTGTATGAATGGTTTGATGAGAAAATAAGGTAGCATAATTACCAAAAGCTAGCATAAATATAGTTGCAAGCAGCAATTACAGGGGTGAAGCCCAGCATCAGCAGCTTCAGCCGTACAACAAATACGTCTATTGACAAGTGTGCCAAATTTGGTGAGAAGAGAATTATATCCATTTATATACAAATAAACACAAAAGCATTAACCCTTTTACATTTGGTGGTGTTCATTCGGCATGCAGAGCCAATATTTCTACATTTTGCCTGCAATATAAAAAAACAGCCATCCCTGTCATTGTTTAGTGTTTTAGTGTTTTATTTATTCATTTTTTTCTGATCAGGTGAGCTGGCTAAAAGCAATTCAATAAAGTTTTTTTATGCAATAAATCAGCATGGTGTACAGGGGTTAAGGTGAACCGTTTTAGTGAAATACAGTATGTCTGCATCAAAATTTACAAGCATATATGGGAAAACTTGGTATCATTTAACTCAGTATGCTGTACTGTACAAAAAGAGACCAGTCACATGTTTTTTTGACATAATCCTTTAGTTATTAGCAAAAACAGCCATTTTTCATATTTCCTGACCTGAAACTGTACAGATACTCTGAGATCATTCTTGTGAAGACAGTTACCAACTTTTATTTTAATAGAACAACGTCCCATGTTCACTTGGGCATGCTTGCCATCAAATTCATTGCTGCGTTTTACAAAAACACTTTAGTGTATCATCATGAATTTCCGAGGTTTTTGCCATCATGGAGTCACTAATAATGCCAGTTTCAGACTAATGTCTGTTCATTTGGCTTTAAAGAGGACAAACCCAGCAGCAGCAGTGGTTTTAGTGGCTGTCTTATCAAAAAGAATGAGTGTTCAGTTCAGTTTAAGCCCAAAGCTTTAATGGCAGCTCATTCATCAAAGGTCCCTCTGAGGACAATCAGCGCATCAGCACACACTAACACACACTAAAACACTCGCAGTAAACATATTACTTGCACACACATACAAAACATAGCATTTGCACATGCATTCACATAGATAAACTAGCCTACCCCATACAGGGAATAAAATCATAACTTTATATATACTATATACGTCCAAAAATATATAATTTCTAAAATATGTATATATTTTCTTGTAATATATATTTGGGCATTTTTTTGTTTGCATATCTTTGAAAAGATATTTATGTTTAAAATATTTTATTTATTTATATTGTACATGCTATATATAAATCCAAAAAAAAAATATATATATATATATATATATATATATATGCTAAAATGTTTCAAAATATATTTTCTACAAATATATATACATATTCAAAATTATAATTTATATAATTTATTTTTCAGTCCAAGAATATGCATTCACATATGAAGAAAAACTTGATTCATTGTCTACATCATGTTTGAACGTTTGGACTTCAACAAGGAACCTAAAAATGCAATATTGTTAAATATGTTAAATATTAAATAAAATATTAAATATTATTAAGTCATTATACAGTAATTCTACTTTTGATCTCCACTAGGCCTTGCACATTTGTATTTTTGTATTTAGTAACTTAGGAATTGATTTGGAACTAAATTGAAACTAAATATATTTTTTATTTAAAAAATATATTTTATTAAGCTTTACTGTTTGCTACATACATTTAGCATATATTTCAAAAACATTTTTGGCCACATTTTCAATTTCAATTTTTTTTTTTTTTTTTTGCCATATGGGACCTGTGCATTTACAGTTGCACATGCACATTGAGTACTCACATCCTATGTGTTACTGTGTGTGTAAGTGCATCCTATTCTAATAACAGTATTTTTCATTCAAGATATGGCATTTGAAAGGGTTAGAACAACAGAAGAAGCGTTATTCATCACACACACTCAGTGCACAGAGAGGCTGTATAGTGTCCTCTGTGGTGGCACTCATAAGCAACTTTATGAAAGTGAAAATGACAAATGAGACACCCTACAGCCTCATGGATATTACAGGCTTGCGGTGGCCATCATGAGTCTGCAAGTGCACATCAGATGTGTCATTTGGGACAGGGCCTGGAGTGTGTGGGAGGAGGACAGTCTGAAGTGAGACGTCCTGTGATAATGAAATGACTTCCAGCTTCACCTGAAACTACTTCACAGCACAGCAGAAAATAAAGCAACAGCTCCATTCAGCCAATCAGAATCAAACGTTTATAGACACATTAATAGATGTCTGAACATCATTTCTCAGACCAGGTGATTGTATGAGTGTGTTCTAAATGCTGCAGGATCTGTTTTCTCCACTGATGTTTATTCTTCACATAGTGAGCACTACAGCATCTTTGTGGGCTAAACTGTGTACCATTTATCACTGCTTTGGTATGAAATGCATTCAGCGACTACATCTGTCAAATTACATGAACTGCTTTCTCACTCAGCCACAAAACCCAACAGAACTCAGTGTACCTGCAGGACAATTTTTCAAAACTGTTCAAATTAAGTTCAAAACCTAATACAAAACTAAAGGAGACAGCAACGGGCTGCATTTCTACAATATTGCTTTACGGTCATATAGGCCTATTCTAAAACTACAAAATGAAATACTATCAGAACGATTAGATGTAGCCGAAAACCTACACATGTTAATCCTTCATTAGCATCTATTGTTTACAAAAAGGGAAAGCTTTGCAATTATTTTGTAATGTCATTTTATACCGAAGTAAATTCTAAATATAGAGTGTCATTCTTGTTTTGTTTTTTTAAGAAAAACAAAAGAAAACATTGTCTGTGATTTTTGAGTGACAAGGTCTGTTTGTTAGTGGACAATCTTTACTAGTTTTACATAAGTTGATTTGAGACTTTTTATTGTGAAATTAACTTCCGTGCCAAGCTGAAAGTTGGTTATGAGAAATATGTAAACAGTTTTGAAAATCTGTAACTAGAAATCTCATCCACTAACCACAAACACAAATTCCCACAATATTATTCTCATTTTCAACATTAGATCTGTTGCTTTAGCATTTGTGTCTCTGGAGCACAGAAGCAGTCATGAGCAGCACAGGTATATTTGTTCAGATTTATCTCAATTTCAAATCATTCATTACAGTTTCCCTTATGACTGGTTTTGTGGTCCAGGGTCACATTTATCATGTTTGACATTCAGGCATTTTTAATGGTTAGATGATTTAATCATCTAAACATTGAGATCTGAACAGCACATCATTCTCTATCAGCAGGGTACAGTCTGATGACACACTATTGTACCATCAAACATCTGCTGTATTCTGACCTGTTATTACAGAAATTAACACGTCAGATGGATGATGTATTCAGCATTGACAAAAAAATCAAATAAAATAATAATAATAATAATATGCATGCTTTCCAGATCTTTCAGTGTCAGTGAAAATGTAATTATAAGTCATTACACAAACTGAAATCAGTCCAATGAGGAATCATTAAAACACTTCAAACAGAATCCATTACTGGCATTTCGTAATATATTTAAACTAATAAAGACAAAAAAAAAAAACATCAGGGCTATAACAAAAACAAAAAGTGGATTCCATTGCAAAAAAAAAAAAAAAAAAAATCCACATCCAGGCACTCACATAGCAAGCGAAGTACAAAAACTTTTCTTAGACAGAGCTACATATTTAAAGCCCATGCAGGCCTTCATCAGAACTGATGAAATAGATACACCTGTGACTATACATTTTCAAGACTCAACCATTAGATTTCTCTTAGGATTTTAAGACCTTTCTCTGAATAAATACATCTGTGAATATCCATTTTCAAGAACTAATCACTAGATGACTCTTGGGTGTTTACAAATAAAACATAGATCAACCCATCCCAGGAGGGAAGAGAAAATTAGAAGCAATTACAAATCATATGTGTGGAGTTACAGTTCATACAATCAGTGATCTCAAATTTCTTCTTATTTCTTTTGTCCTCGAAGGTAATTGTCCGGACCATATTTGTACAATAATTGCAATTGCCATAACTGAAGTTCCCTTTTGGTCATTTCAACCATGTTTCCCGTTTTGGAGCTGGAAGACAACTCCTCACCAATTTGTCCTTTATTGTTGGAGCACGTTTAAAAGTGAAGTCAGGGGGGTCTTTAAAACTTTCTCTTAGAGTCCCATCAACATATAAAATATTCCAATTCCTTTGTATAATTGGAATCTTTCTTCTTTGAGTATTATCCTAAGGACATGTGGGACTGTCCGACCTGGGAGCAGCTCCATTCCTGATTTTTTTTTATTTTTGGAATGTTTTTGGACACATCTGTTTTGGAAAATGTCTACCGAACCATTTTTTCTATACCAAAGACAAGGGCTTTGATATTATTGTTCAGCATACATTGTTGGATCAAGCACCTACATTGCACAACACTGATGCAAGTAAGTTGAATTTGGATTTAAGAAAATTAACAGAAAAAGATCAACTACATAATTACATCTGTTCGGATTATTGGAGAACAGAAAGGATTCCAAGAGGTCTAAGGATAAAGAAATTCCCCTCTTTTGGTTTTGATAATGTTGAGTTCAAGCAAAAATGGGAGGCCATCCTCAATAAGTGTTCATTGGATTTGATTTTGCTGTTGATAGAAGAGGCTAAGAAGCAAAAGGGAATTTTACAGGAAGAAATACAGGATACAAGGATAAAATTGGAACAGCTTGAATCCAAAGAAAAACGATTACCTTTTGAGAATAAATTGCAAGATGATATGGCCAAATTATCAACAAAATTAAAACAAATGAAATTGGCAAAATTCAAACGGGATCAAGATGACTATAGCAGAGGTACTGTTTATGATTGGGGAAGAACATGTTATGCTAAATATTTCCCATCTTAATCTTTCAGATGATTGTAAATCTGTGCTGTCTAAAGGATTTTCTTTTGCTCCAACTTACTCGGGTAACAGGTTCCAAACTAAGATAGATCTTTTTAGATTTTACCGTAATTTACATCTGAAAGTGTGGCATCATCAAAAATCAAGTTCAGTAGTCACTCCTAATGTTAAAGATTCTGAAATCTTAAGTTATTTTCGGCCAAAGTCCACTTTTTGCCCTATTAATAATAATCTCATACTGAATATGCTTACCAAAAAAAGTGTCTTTTGAGGAGGAAAGAGTTTTTCAGTCCAAAGGAGCTCGTCAGTATAGCCTTACAAAGAGGCAAAAAGATGCATTGGACTGGTTATCCACCAGAGATGATGTGGTAATAAAAGGTGCTGATAAAGGAGGTGCGGTATGTGTATGGAGTAAGCATAAATGTAAACTGGAAGCAAAGTGACAATTGAACAATACGTCTTACTATTCCTTGCTATCTTCTAATCCACGGGACAATATGAAGAGAATTTGTAATGAGATGTTGATTTGAGGCAAGAAACGAAAAACTGGATTTCACAGAAGGAATATGATTATCCGGTAGTCCAGTGTTACCAGTGTTCTGTATGTTACCTAAGATTCACAATGATTTGTTTAACCCACCAGGAAGACCAGTTATCAGTGGGAATGGATCTATTGCTGAACCGATATCAAAATACATCAATTTTTTTATCAAACCTTTTGTGATGGAATTGCCATCTTATATTCAAGATACTACACAAGTTTTAAAGAAAATAGCAACTATTAACAATATTGGGGATTGCTTTATGTTGACAATGGATGTGGAATCTCTTTACAGTAACATAGTTCATGATGAAGGTCTGAAATCTTATTTGAGATATTACCACAAATCAGGACCAAAAGACATTTTGACATCTCCTAGTGAGTTCATTGTACGCTTGACAGAAGACTTGAAGACTGCCTGTATAGACAAGAAAAAGGTACTGCAATGGGGGCGAGCTTTGCCCCAAATTATGCTAATTTATTTCTTGATTTATGGGAAGAAAGATTTGTGTACTCCAACAAGAATGTTTTTATAAACAAGATAATTTGCTGGGGGTGCTATATAGATGACATCATTGTTTTTTGTTTGTTTTTTTTTTTGTTTGTTTGTTTTTTTTTTTGTTTTTTTGCAGGCAGTGAGAAAGAGTTACTGGATTTCCATGCTTATATCAATTCAAGTAATGAAAATTTGAGATTGAATTTGGAATATGACAAGAATGAAATTCCCTTTTTGGACCTAACCATTAGAATGGATGCAAAAGGCAATCTTCATACTCCTGTTTATAGGAAATCTACAGATCGAAACATCATTTTACAAGGAGAAAGTTTTCATCCCCCGTGGTTAATTAAGAATATTCCGTATGGTCAATTTCAGAGATTGAGATGGTTATGTAACACAGATGAGGATTCTGAAGTGCAATCAACTACTATGACTTCAACAAAGAGTACTGTACAGTTTACCAACTTTAAAAGAAGCTCATGGGAAAGTCCAGTCACTGAGGAGGGAGGAATTGTTGAACAAAAAATGGAAACGTGAAGGCTCTAATAACAAGGTTTTCTTGTTCACAAGATATTGTAGCAACACAAATTAAACAGATTATACAAAGACATATTCTACATGTTGATGGGACTCTAAGAGAACGTTTTAAAAGCCCCCCTGGCTTCTCTTTTAAACGTGCTCCAACAATAAAGGACAAATTGGTGAGGAGTTTTCTTCCAGCTCCAAAACGGGAAACATGGTTGAAACGACCAAAAGGGAACTTCAGTTGTGGCAATTGCAATTATTGTACAAATATGGTCCAGACAAATAGCTTCGAGGACAAAAGAAATAAGAAGAAATTTGAGATCACTGATTTTATCAACTGTAACTCCACACATACATTTTTGTAATTGTTAGATTTGTTTGGAGGTGCTTTTTACATACTTTATTGGTATTTGTCCAATAGTTTAATATTTTTCTTTTTCTTTTCTTTTTTTCAGTGTCATATCCTTATAGTCTGTGACTTTGTAGTTATTTCTTGGGTTATGTGTGTATATATATATATATATATATATATATATATTACACATAACCCAATCCCAGGAGGGAAGAGTTGATCTATGTTTTATGCTTGATTTGTAAACACCTAAGAGTCATCTATTTCATCAGTTCTGACTCTTGATTGTATTACACCCTGACGAAAGCCTGCTTGGGCTTTTAATACGTAGCTCTCTCTAATAAAGGTTTGTATACTTCGCTTGCTATGTGAGTCCCTGGATGTGGATTTTTTGTTTTGCAATGCAATCCAATTTTTGTTTTTGTTTTTGACATTTTGTTCCCGCTCTGGAGCACCCATAATCTCACTTGTGATCACTTGACGCACCCCTGGTCTAGATCATTTTCTTCTTTGAGTAATATCAGGGCTATGTTTTATTATTCATAATGTTTTTGATTAAATAATGTACAGTAATTTTGGTGCAAAGTAAAATACTGAGATCTCAATCACTAAACAATTAAAAAGTTCTGGCTGGCCCAGAGTTTCTAATAATTGCACAAATAATTTTTCACCAGCTATCTGTCAAAGCTGCAGAATGAAAATGTTCAGCCAATCCTCATTAGCGTTCAGAAAAACGTTGGGTTGCTAAATGAAGGCCCGGATTTAGTGCTGCACTTGAGCCTTCAGTTATTAATCTGAGCAGATGTGTGCGACATCGATGAGAATCAACAGCCTCATTAAGCAAAACAAGCACAGGACAAACAAGAAAGATATGTTTGTTTTATTAAGAAACGCCGCAGAATTTCCCTCGAGACTTTACTAGTGGGCTACTGAGATATGATTCTGTTTGATTAGGCTCTAATATTATCATAAAACATAACTACATAATTCCATCTCACATTAATCTGTGTTAAAACATTATTACGATTAAAAATGGTAATATAGTTCCAGACTTTTTTTAATCAAATTAATACATTAATTACAATGTAATTACTGGCAGTGGCTTACTTGTAATAAATGAAAACTAATTCAACCTCATTCGTTTTCATAGCCTCAGTGAGAAAATGCTCAATAGCTTGATTATTAAGCATCAAATGTCCCATGATTGTGTATAAGAATGAAAATAATAAGATATTATAAACATTAACATCATGATTTTCTGTAAAGCTGCTTTGAAACAACGTGCACTGTAAAAAGTGCTATAGAAATAAATATAATTGTCATTTGTCGTACCTAAATGCAAAATTGCCACTGCTTTCATAAGAAATAGTTTCTAAGCTCAAAGCACTACAGTAGCAATTTTCTAACCCATATGTCACACTTAACAGCGATCTTTTACAGCTTTATACAGTATTACGCTTTAATAAATGGTAATGCATTAGCTACTAACCCATATGTTATACCTGTAAGCTAACAGCTATAGTTGTAGCCTGTAAATGAGCCTAATGCAGAGTTTGGCACTGTGTAGCTAGCAGCTAAAGCATGTGCTGTGTCTTTGTCGATGTTCAGCAGAGCAGTGCTGGATGGGAGGCATATGGTGATTGAGTTTGGATGCTGCAAAATAAGGTCAGAAGACATGATTAAATTACACTACGGTTAATATTCCATGTGGTGAGGGACACACCTCACAAGCACTCACAAGGAACTCACAAGCACACCTGCGCTTGGCCAGAGATGCAAATCCAAGCAGCCTGTATTCCAGGACCGAAGACACAGTGAGGAAATGTGAAAATGTTAACCCTGGAGCAGAAGTGGAGTGCGTGATCGCAGAAGGCTTCTTTTGGAACTCTTATTTAGCTGGCATAGATGAAATAGATAAACTAACTGCATGGCCAATTTTTGACTGAAATATACAGTATTAGTGGCGTGTCGCTCATGAACGATTCGTTCTCTTTAATATAACTCGAGAACAGGACATGACATTGGTTAATAATTCCAATCTTCCTTACGAACACACATATTGTACGTTTTTTAACAGTTACATGATGCAATTCTGGTCTCAAATTGTAGCTTTTATTTCTTACAGTTTGTACTGTTGTGAATTGTTCTTTTCCATGACGGTTCTTTTCCATAATATTGAATTTGAGTAATAAAGAGTTGAATAATGCTTTAAAATTTATCTGTATGATGGGGGGGGGGGGGTCACTTTAATAAAGCAAAGATGCCTACATATAATAACAACATACAGTTAATATGTAATGTCTGTGTTTGTTACTGAGCACGTGACAAAAGAGTGAACAACTGATCGATTCTGTTTCCGGTACAGACTGCATACTCTCAGTTTATTAACTGTTTCTGCTTCTCATAATTTGGCCTTGGTTGCATTATAATTTATTTTTCTTATTCTAAATGTGATCCTTGTATGCCAAGATGTTTTGGGGAATTTCTCTATTAACATATAACATTTTAATTATACAGTAGGAGGCGCTATTACAGATCTACTGAAATCTGAAGATGAAGCAGAAATCGGTGAAGATGAAGCAGAACAAGTGATTGCATACATATGCAAATGTAAAAAGCATGATCATCAAACATTAAACATCAAATAAATAAAAACTGACAAAAAAAGAGACTTTTTGTTCAAAAAGTTTGCTTCAGCCTAACCATCCAGTCCTGTCAATCATCGCTAAGACCATATATAAGCAGCGGTTATGGCTCCATTCCAGTGACAATTCTCTTATGGAGGCTGGCAACTTAAATAGAAACACTGGCAGGGAAAGAGTTAATTATTTTATTGAACCATTGCATAACAATGTCACACTCACATTTGTGCTGCAATGCTATATGTGTTATGATCCCATCCCATATATAGTGCTTAAATTTAAATACTGCCTTTCTGTAAACTTATTCTGCTCTGATTGTTCAGTCATCCCAGACTCTTGTGACTGGTCAACTGCTTGAGCGAGGAGCATGAGCAGCTGTAAACAGTGTTACGGTATCTACAGTCACTACCGCATTAGTGTTAGTTGTCCACACAGGGTTTTACTGCCCTCACAGCTAAACCCCCCCCCCAAAAAACAGTAAAATCACTAAACCAACTGTTGCTGAGGGCTGGACAAAGCCAGAAAATGGGCGTTATGTAATAGTGTATGATGCCATTATGCATGGTGATATAGTTATGTTACAGAAATAATGGCAGGGCTACAACCAATGCATTTCAGGCATGTGTTTTCGGTTGGAGAAATGAACTCCCTTTGGCAGCCACTTTGTATCGCTATTTGCACAAACAGCTACTCACTGTTTATCCAAAGGAAAGCTGAAATCCAAAAAAATAAAAATAAAAAAAAGCATAACAGGTGCCTCTTAACAAAACACACAAATGGAATATTAACAAGCATGTACATGCACAAACATTACTGCAAGATGAAAAATATCTATCTGCGTGTCGACATTTTGCTTTCCCAGCTATAATAGCGTCCTCACACACTCTGCAACCTCACACAGCACACAGATGCAAGCCTCGGGCTCACTGTGCTGATTCACCATGTCCCTTTTCATTACTTCAACACATGACTGCCCTTATACTGCTCTCTCTGGATCTACATAGAGGAGACTCAAGGGCAGAACTGAGATCCCGTATTCACAAATCCCACCGGGATTTCTTCCTTCCTTCTAGGCTTGGAGGGGGTTCAGAAAACTAGTATTTTGCAAAAGCAAAAGGTTTCTTCTAAATAAAGTAGGATTTTTTATAAAGAGCAATTTAGGAAAACCAGAGAAATAGTAAAGCGCGAATAGAAAAGCACACTGTCTAGTGGGCAGTAAAGCGGAGGTTTTTTTCTTTGAGGGGTGGACATGTCAGATCACACAGAAGATGGAAGCCGCTGGTTATGTAAGCTTCATGTTTGTGTCATCCACTACATAGAAGATGCTATCCAGACAACAAATAATTAACCTTTCTCACTTAATGCCGGGACTGACCGTCATGCTTAAATGTGGATAATCATATGAAATGTGCAGGGATAAGTTATAATTATGAAATATGAACACAAACAGATTGCTGGCGGAAGCCCAGTGGCAAGGGAGTGACTAAGGATAATGTCTGTGTCATTATTCAGCACGACACACTGGAGATTCGCAGCACATCTCCTGGCACACGTCTCAAGCTGCACTCCTACTGGTTACTGCTCAGCGTGTGGCCTGAAGATGCAACGTGCTGCATCCTTCCAGCATGCTAAATAAACCAAATTATCATGAAAGTCTTGCAAAATGAAATGCAAGTGTATGATTAGGCTGGCTTTTCTTACAGGAAAAGCAATAGCTTCTTAAGCCTTATGGGCTTCTCCAGCTTAGGAAAAATCAATAGTATCCCCAGAAAACCCAGCTGGCTTTGCTTTCTTAGAGAGATCGCATGCTGACTCCCTGAGAGGAATGCCACTGAAATATTCATGCTTGGAACTAAAGTGTGATTCCTCTACTCTGTGCGTTTCTCTGGGTTTTTTATTATGCAAAGCTTGTGAATAATTATCTCTGCTGGTCTTCTGGAGCATGTGAATTACAGACCT
>JAUZSZ010000112.1:1793423-1810206 GCA_034780575.1 Labeobarbus marequensis | reverse complement strand
AACTTAATGACAAGATCATTTTTGCCAATTGACTGGTCAGCCATGTGAATGTAGTCCACCGCAATTGCTGCCACTTATACTTTGAGCATGGAAGGGGTACACCCCCCTTATCCAGCAGCTCTTGCAGAAAGGTTAGTACGGCTGACACATCACAAGAGGACAGGTCCTTGTTCCGTGCTGCACACCAGTCAGAAAAGACTGACCACTTAAGGGTGTAGAGACGTCTTGTAGATGGGGCTCTAACTTTCAAAATGGTGTTAGTCACACTCACAGAGAGTTGCAAAGACTCCCATTGAGGGGTTAAACATGAAGGCTCCAAAGCTTGGGTCAGAGCATCTCACTTCTTCAAGAAATATGTTGGGCAGTGAAAGTTGTCTTCCGCCTCTGCCCTCCTAAAGACAGACCAAATCGTTTGAACCACTTTAGGGTGTAGTCTCCATTCTCCTGGATCTACATTGCCCCAAGACAGCTCCTTGGTTCATTCTATCTGGCACATCAACTGCCCTCAGTGAGAGTAGGTTGCACAGTGCCCATAGGACAAGGCGTCTCGCCATCCTGTAAAGGGAGCATGACCTGAAACCACCTTGGTGATTTATAAAGGCTACCACCGTCATGTTGTCTGAATGGACCAGGGTACGGTGCCATTTTCAGGCTGGCAGGAAGGTTTTTGGGGCTAGAAAAATTGCTACCATCACCAATCTGCCCTCGGACAGTACTCCACTACCTTAGTTGGAGGCATCTGTCATGACCACCTTCCTTCTGGAGGTCAGTCTCAGTGGGACATCTGTCTGAAATAGGCAACCGAAATAGGCATCTGATGTAGCAGTGTGTCACCTTGAGGCGAAGAAGTCCCAGATGCCAATTGTGGGACAGTAATGGACTTTAAGCCAAAATTGGAGGGGCTGCATGTGAAACAGGCCCAACGGAATCACTGACATGAGGTCGAGCATCCTCTGGAAAACTCTGAGGGGACAAGATGTCCCCATCTGAATAATGCCACTAGCCGCTGAATTGTCAGTGAGTGTTCTGGCATAAACCAGGCTCACATCTGCAGATGAGGGGTGCTGACCCTCACTTGTGAAATGCACTGGCGAGTTGAGGCGCTGCATGGGAGAATGAGGCAAGTGGGACCTGTGCCGGTGTGAGTTCACTCAAGCCTAATAAATCAGTCCCGTTGCCCTGCTGTATCTTGCTCCGAGGCTCCTGAGAGGGGAGAAATGAAAGAGAAGATAGGGGAGGACCACCTTCGTGAAAGAAGATGATCCGCGAGTGAAGAAGGGTGAAACTCATCCTCTCGCAGTGAGAGCAGTCTGTCCCAGTGAGTGCAGTCTCAGCGTGGGCGCTGCCCAGGGAAGCGATGCACTCACTGTACCCGTCTTGGGTGTGCAACGGTTACCTGCACGAGCCAGTCTAGTGTTAAAGTCCTTTTTTTTTAAGAAAACAGGCAGTTAGAAAATAAATAGAGAGTGCAAGTGTTAGAGGGCTTTTTTTAAATTAAAAAGGAAAACAAATTGATAAAATAGAATTACAATAGATAGTGCTAGAGTTAGAGGGTCAAAAAAGATGGAAGATATGTGTTTTAGCCTTTTCTTGAAGATGGCTAAGTATTCAGCTGCTCGGATTGAGTTGGGCAGAGCATTCCACCAGGAGGGAACAGTTAATGTAAAAGTCTGTGAAAGTGATTTTGTTCCTCTTTGGAATGGCACAATAATGCACCGTTCAATTGCAGAATGCAAGCTTCTAGAGGGAATATAAGTCTAAAGTAGTGAATTTAGACAAAGGCATGCAGAGCCGGTGGTGGTTTTGTAAGCAAACATCAATGCCTTGAATTTTATTCGAGCAGCTATTGGTAGCCAGTGGAAATTGATGAACAGAGGGGTGGCATGCAATCTTTTCGGCTCGTTAAAGACTAATCTTGCAGCTGCATTCTGGATTAATTGTAGAGGTTTGATAGAACTGGCTGGAAGACCTGCCAAGAGAGCATTGCATAAGTCAAGCCTGGACAAAACAAGAGCTTGAACAAGATGTTGTGAAGCATGTTCTGAAAGAAAAGGCCTGATCTTCCTGATGTTGATTAAAGCAAATCTGCAGGACCGGGTAGTTTTAGCAGTGTGGTCTGAGAAATTCAGCTTATAATCAATCACAACTCCAAGGTTTCTGGCTGATTTTGAAGTAGTTATGTTTGATGTGCCTAACTGAATGATGAAATTGTGATGGGTTTGTTGAAAACAAAAGCAGTTCTGCCTTGCCAAGTTTGAGTTGAAGGTGATGGTCCTTCATCCAGCAAGAAATGCATTTTAGACAAGCTGAGATGCGAGCAGCTATCATCGGATCATCATGATGGAATGAGAGGTCATCAGCATAGCAGTTATATGAAAAGCCATGTTTCTGAATGACCGAACCTAGTGATGCAATATAGACAGATAAGTGGTCCAAGAACTGTGCCCTGAAGCACCTCAGTAGCTTGATGTTGCGACTTGGACAGCCTTCTAAGATATCGTGAAGGACCTATCTGAGAGGTAAGACTCAAACCACTGGAGTGTGGTTCCTCAGATGCCCTTTACCAATAGGGTTGAAGATCTGGTGGTTAACCATGTCAAAAGCAGTGGACAGATCCAGCAAGATAAGTATTGAAGATTTGGAAGCTGCTCTTGCCAGTCTTTGGACTTCAACAACCGAGAGCAAAGCAATCTCGGTTGTATGTCCACTTCCAAAGCCAGACTGGTTGCTGTCCAGGAGGTTTCTCTATGTGAGAATGGCAGAGACTTGGTTAAACACAACTCGTTCAAGTGTTTTTGCAATGAAAGAAAAAGGGAAACCTGTAGTTCTCAAAATAGCTGAGTTAAGAGTGGGTTTCTTAAGTAGTGGGGTTATAAAAGCCTGTTATTCAAATTATTTTTATTATTCATCACAGGATATTGAATGAAAATGCAACATTTTAAGTATAAGAATCAATGCATTTAAGAAAAATTTAAAATATTTAAATCACTGTTTTGCTACATCTTTTGCTCAGAATGCATTTTGAAATTCACACTGCATTCTGCTAGTTATCACATGGTGTCAGTTAGTTAGTGAATCTGTTGGTTAATTTCAAAAGGAAACAATTTACTTATTAAAGACTGTGCAGAAAAATATTCCAGTCCATCATTATATGATTTTATTATTTTAAAGTTGATCAAGAAATAAGCTATAAATTATTATAATTTGTTATATATTTTTTTCAAATTTATTTCCGCATTAACTTCATTAGCAATAATTAGCAACATTTTTGGCAGTTTGTAGTGAGGCTACAGTACCATTTGAAAGTTGAAGGTAGATTTACTGTAGTTGAATTTAAAACTGTAGCTTTCCAAGCTAAGCTATGCATAAACAAGGTAGTTTTCTTAACAATGAAGACCTTTTTCTCAACTCTGTTCTACTCATACTAGGGTTAGCATGTTTAAAAAGAAAACAAATCTAATACACTTTCCTAAAATATGCACACTTACATTTCTACAGAAGTCACAGTGTTTACTTTTAAAAATAGCTAAAATGACTGAGATAACCAAACAGATGTTTGTTTTTAACTTTTATTTTTAAAAATGAGTAAGCACACAATTCATATGTCCTGTGAATACCAAAATTTGTGTAAACAGCACATATAACAATTCCATCATATACCTAGAACTTGATTGTTGAATGACATCAAAGGTCCTCAGAGAAACAGTTTTTTTTTTCATCAAAAAAGTACACAAAACAACTAAAGAAATGTAAAAATATACATATATCTGAAAAGTTAAGGGGCTATTAAAACACAAACTGTATTGTTAAAAGCGCTATATAAATAAAGGTGACAAACAAGTTTACTTGCACAAACTGATGATGTCACAATGGAACAGACCAGACCAAAGATTGCATGCATGTGCACAGGGCTCACGGTGCATCCTGAGTATACTACGAACAAAAAGTGCTCTTAACTTTGATAGTACATTACAGATCCAGCACTATTTGATCAAAGTACTTATGGCTGTTGAATTGCAAGGGTCATTAGAACACATTTGTTCTGCTTCCTAATGACTTAATGGATGTCAATACCTGGGCTACAATCGCTTAAAATAGACATGAAAAAACTACTTTGTCGCTTGCACTTTCTCTTCAGAAATGAGCTAATATCTGATTACTGGCCTTTTACATTTTGGACAGTATCAATCTTTCCACATCTAATCTATTTATTACTGCATCTATACCATTAAAGGAACAGTTGTCCAAACAGTCTCTACATTGTGTCAGATGGTTGCATGCATGTTCAATAATGGTGCATCAGTACATCATTAATGACTGTGACATGCCATTTTTTTAATCTGAATGTGAACGCAGACTAGATTATCGCTGAATTTAGTGAATCGAATGGATTAATTTGATGGTACTGCTATAAAACAAACTGTATGAACTGTTTAAAATGTGCACTTTTGTGTTCCACGGCATCACTTTAATGTTGTCCTCACATACAAACCAAAAGCTTCACCTACACTTCTTTAACATCATAACACACACACACACACACACAAAAAAAACACTATTAAGACAGTATGTTCATGAGAGGTTCATGACGAGTGTGGCCGGGTGACTCTCTGAACCACCAGCCTGAAATAAAAAATTAAAAAAATACAAAAAATAAATCAAAGTGATAAACTGCATTTGGTCTGTCACCTTCAATTAAACTCAGTTTAATTGGTGTGAAATGGCCAAGAATTTGAGCCGTGTAAGACGCCATGGCGAATGGGCTTGCTACATCATGCTCGCCCCGCGAGTCAATGCTAGCTGAAGGACAGCGAATCACAGCGTATCTGACAACACTGAGCCTCATCTACAAACATACAGCCAACATTTGGAGTGGTCATAAACATCTATCCCTTAGAATGACACTCTACAGTAATCTGCACAGAGCCAAGTGTCAACGTGTAAAAACATTTCACAGCACATTGGCTTACCTTGGATTCATTCTACAAGTACAGAAATGACTAATGTGACAAAAAGTGAGGCAACACGACAACGTTTTGATCTAGATTTAGATACACTCTGATACAAAACTCAGTTTTTAATCATGACATTAAATTGTGATGTGTTACCTGTTTGTGCAAAAAAGCAACACTACAAACGTGATAATAGATCTCTCTTTAAAAATAAAGGCAAACATATTTGTTTCTTCACTTTTCTGTCTGTTGTGCCGGTGATGTCCGTGTCTTGGGTTTATAAATGTGTCTCCTTCTCTGTGATGGTGGAGATCTTGCCGTCTGCCCTCATTTTGGCATCAGCATCATTGATAGCATAGGGACCCCTGGAGCTGAGGCGTCCCCTCATTATCAGGTCAGAGCTGGGTGTGGTCAGCTTTTTGATCCTCTGCAATTACATTCGAATTATAATATTGTGAGTGCAACTGAAGAACGTTACAACTGGACAAAGCACACAGAACTACCATCTTGTCCTTACAGTACGGTAACTTACATTTGTGAGATGTTATAAGAATATTTTACTATACAAGCAAGGGTTCAAGGTCCATATGTTCCCATGAGCCCCTACTGGTAATGCTGTGGTGTCTTTTTGAAAGAAAAAAAAAAACATTTCTACGTCTTTGCCATCACAGCTTGGGACAGTCAGTAGCGAAGGGTTTAAGGTCTTATGCTGCCTTCAGCCATTTCATTTTGTCGTAGCATTTTCCAGACTGAACAATCACATGACATTTATGGCTCAGGTGATTGGCTCAATACAATCTGTGGTCCCACACGCAAAGATGCTTGATTCAAGATGGAGTCATGCGCCAGCTGAGCAGCTGCCATTGAAACGAACTGGAATGCTTCTTCAGATATCATAGACCTACTTGATTATTATTGCTCTGAACTTCCACAATTTTTTACATAAAAAAAGAAAATAGAATACATATAAAATTGTTTATTTTCGAATACATCAATTTTTCCTCCTTGTTTTAAGAATAAATGTGACCAACACTTTCCAATGGAGTAAGAAAAATAAACTTAAGGTATATTCTCTGCAAACAAGTCTTATGTTCTTGCTTGCATTAAAGATGTTTAGATTGTTGGTGGAAATCAGTGCAATATTAGTGATTGAGACACAAACCTCATCACATGCTTTCTGAATCAGACACAATCAATAAGACATGACACAATGGGGTCATGTCAGGGCAGCGCCCGCATCACGCCCGCACTGTGGCATCAGTTCTGCACTACACCACAGTATCTCCACACTCCCGCTGCGCCACGACAATTTTCATCTTTGCCATGTCGTGGCACCTCAAGAAATATGATGTTTTTCTCTCAAGTACACACTGAAAAATGCACTTTCTTGCTCCTATCTAAAATCGTTGGCAGCAGTATGAGAGGTTCAGTCAGGTAAATCAAGGACAGTGAAGGAGGTAGGAAATGATGACTCATGTCTTCAGTGATGTTTATCAGGTACATCAAGGACAGTGAAGGAGGTAGGAAATGATGACTCATGTCTTCAGTGATGTTTATCAGGTACAAAGAGCAATGCAGAAATCTGAATATATGCTAAAAGACTGAATGAATCGAAGAATACATGCTCATAACTGACGGTATAGCTTGCCTGGAAGCTAATGATAAAAATTTTTTTTTGGAAAGTTAAAGAAACATTATGTAAAATAATGTGTTCATATTGTACTCCACTTCTAGGTGGCTGATCTTACAGAGTGTCATGTATAATATGATTTTTGTCCAGAGAGTCAGACATTCTTGTTTCCATTGAAACTCAAGGGTTCCAAACTCATCTTAAATCATGATTATCAGCTTTCGATCATGTCGCTCTAGAGTCACTAAAACAAAAGGAAAACCAATTACAGAGACATTTTACAATTCATGTTCATTTTTCACTTCAACTTTTCACTCAAACTGTTATGCTGATACTATAATTTGCAAAGAAAAGACATTAAAATAGCAAAATAACTAATTAAATAAATACATAATTTTCAGTAACATTTTAGATTAGGGAACACTGTTGACTATTACCTTGCTTATTAACATGAATTTACTAGCATATTGACTGTTTATTAGTATTTAAGAAGTACATATTGATGCCTTATTCTGCATGGCCATATTCTAGATCTCTTAACCCTACCCACTACCTAAACTTAACTACAACAACTACAACCTTACTATAAATAAGAAATAAATCAGGCACTTATTGAGAGAAAACTCTTAGTTAATTGTAAATATGTGCTCCCTAATTTAAAGTGTTACCTAATTTTCACTAGTGGTCTTAGATTTGGACTATGCTGCGCAGAATGGACAACCCATATAGCACACAACGTCCAGGGAAAAAAAAAGAAAAAAGAAAGAAAAAAATAAGGCCTTTACCTCACGAAAAGTTCCTTCCGTCTTCCAGATCTGAAATAAGATTCCCAGAGGGATGCAAACCATAGAGGCCATGGCCATCATCCAGCCAATGCCATAACCCCAGTCTGGATATGTGTACACATTATTATACTTCAGCGGTTTGTACTTGATCAAGAAGAACAGAAATATGCCCTGAAATGACAATCATACGGCAAATAATTAACATTCATCACTCACAGCCTGTAAACCTCTTGACTCTCTGTGCATCCAATTCAACTCACAGCACAGATGCCTGGTGTGAAGAACTTCCAGCACCATTTGATGAAGAAGATGGGCTTGTATCCAATCATGTCCTCAATGTTCAAATAAAACCTGTCGCTACCTGGGAATAAAGATTACACTTTTCACTTAAAATGTCACATTTTATGTATTATATACTGCAAAAATAACACTTATTTGAAGGACACTGAAAACCATTGTATTCCTGCTGCAAACATATTTCAGTCATCCATTACATGCACTGTCTGGCTCTTGCCAGCAGATGGCATTATGGTTACAGAAATGTGATGACACTGTGAACAGCCTCACCACTGACAAATAATTCTGACAGAAAAGCTTCTGCTGGCATGGCATAATGTCACAAGACCTTGTTCAATAGTAATTTCATGGACTTTTTAATCAAAGGTTATCTCTACCTCAGGTGATTATACCTAAAGAATCTTTACGCAACATTATACTTATGTAACATGTGGCAGTTAAAGCGTAAAAACTGCATTAGTGTGAGAGTGCTCAGCTGAGGATGTCTAGACTAGTGTCTAGACTTAGTAATAACGATGTTAAGTGATGAACACTGTTACACACCAAAACAAAGTGATCTCTTACCATAGATCCAGCCAATGCAGATGGACTCAAAGATGGCCACAAACAACAGACACATGCCGCTGGCTGCATACGAGTCAAAGAGCTGGAACACGTACATGCCACCCTAACAGAGCAGAGATACGCACAGTCAGAGGAATACAGGACAAACACTCAAGACAACATGAGAGATATCAGGATGCTCACATGCGCTCAATGCATTTTATGGATCTGGGAGAGCATTACTGGCACATGGAAAATGGCAAAGTTTTAAGAGGATCCTCATCTCCCTCTCATCCTAGTAACAGAGAATATCTGACACTCCACACTGGAGAGGCTTGGTTCCACAGTTAGACAGCTTTATTCATGAAACACAGAGTGAAATTGTTCACCTGACTGCACATTACAGGCAGAGAGCTTCCTCCTGTCTCAGCCTATTTTTACCCTCACTCCAGCCATAAATGCAAAACAGGAAACCACAGTAACGTGCCAGGTGCTGACAGCAATATGCCAAGACACTGACGCTATACACCATCATTACAGGGAAAATCCACTACAAATCATGTTTTTTTTACACGTTAAAAACTGTTTACCAGCATCGACAGGCATGGGTTAACTCAATTAATCCAAGCATGTCTTGTAAAGACAAACCAACATGATTATGTAAACAGCAAATCTGCTTGTCCTTGACAAATAAGACACCTGGATTTTTCACTATCATGTATTATGTTTTTTATGAGATTAATTATGTCGACATGCTTACAACAGATCCATCTGGGGAAGACTGTTTTTTACTTAACATCAGCACTGAGAAACATAAATCAATGGTGATACTAACGCCACTGGAAAGAACACGTTTGTACACAACAATATGACTTTACCTCTGTCAACATTATTAGACCCACGAAGAACGAAGCCACAGACATTCCCAGGATGAGAAGCTCTCGCCGATAGCCCACACGGAAGGTTTTGGGATACATGTCCACGATTGCAGTCACAAGACTCTCCACACACACAAACTACAAAGAGAAGAACATGAGAGAGTTATTACTGTTAACTAGAACTAAAGCCATTGAAAGTTATTTGAAATAAAAAAAAAAAAACTAAGTTTTTATCTTAGCTATTTGCCAATGCGACACTTATAATTTCAGTTTGTTTAAGTACTAAAATAACTAAAAAGAACTAAATCACGGATTCTAATCTCAGTTTGACAGTTTAACAGCTGAGCCAAAACCTCTGTTACTTATTTGAAAAAAAGAAAAAAAAAAATCGCTTTAGCGGGGGGAGGGGGAGTGGGGTAGTTTTAAACTACCTAGCCCTTGTACTTTTAGGGGGCACACTTTTAAAATTCATCTTAACCTACTTTCTGTATTATTGATTCTGTCATTTTTTCACCATGTTATGCATCACTGCACCTCTAGAAGTTAACCATTTCAACTTGAAATGTTTCATCATCTTTCATTTGACAAATAATTTTGCATTGTAGTGTCAGGGGCGTCATTGTTTTTGAGGGGGCACGAGTTAAGGGGGGAAGCCTCATCATGTTTGTCATGTGACACACCAGCCACGATAGCACTGTATAACTGATACAGGCTTGTGTTTTTTCTTAGTAAATGGGCAAAGTAGCTTTATAGTGTAATCTTTTAACTGCACACAAAATCCTGTCTTTTTTACTCAAGTACCAGATATGGGTGTCATGCCATAAAATATTTTTAATACGACTATGTATTTAATGTGAATTTAATAAAAACATTGTAAGTTACCAATTATAACACTTCATTAAACAGAAAGAGAGCAAAGAACTTTTACATTATCAAATAACTTTTTCACTTAGGTCTAGCGAGTTCAAGCACTCTCAAAAACTCATTAAAATCACTGAAGCTGTTTACGTTGTGAAATGAATTTATTACTTACATTCGTACGCACATCTACACTCTGTTATTTCTAATGAGAGAATTCAGTCAGCGAGCACAGTGAACAAGACAGTGGCATTTGAGCAATGACTCATCTGAACACCTCTGATTGATCACTGCATTCATAAGCTCAACAGAATCATGTGTGATTGGTTATAATGCGCAGCACCGTAGAAACGTGCAAGTCTCTCACTCTGCGCCAGTCAGTGAATGCGGATTTGAATTTAGCATAGTTTACAGGAAAAACTGCGCATTACACCCAAAATTGTTTGGTGAGGTATGATTCCAAATTTATGGGGGCCAGAGGGGGCGGGCAAGCTTGTTGACACAGGGGCACTGGCCCCCTGGCAGAACCGCCCCTGCGCTTTAGAGCTAGTAACAAAGAAACATTAAGTTGCTTCATTGAAAGCTTATTGTCTTGCTGTATTAAAAGCTCACTGTATTATATAGAGTATTATGAGAGAGAGCTCAATCATATTTAAATACAAATACAATTAGTTTGAATGTCCATAAAAAGGAGTATCTTTGATATTCAAAGATATCTTTGTCGTGCTGTCGTTTCATCTGTTAAGGATGATTCCGATGACAGCGCTGCTCAGTGCATTTGTTGACTGCATCTTACAAGGTGTTGTTGAAACTAAAAATAACTTCCTTGTTTACAACCCTGTTTCAGTCTCTTTCAATATAAAAGTTTACCGCTGAGTCTCGTCACCATCTAATGGCGGACCACTGTAACTAAAATCATCACGACCACAACCTTTTCTCAATACTCAACACTATGATTAAATACTACTTTATTTATATAAAATATTTATGGGATAATATTTAATAAACAATGACAGCCATCATAAAAGTTTCTAGGCAATTCAGTCAAAAGTACAAAGGCAGAGCTCTGATACAGCATTAAAGTTATATAAAATATAACATAAGATTTTTCCTTCAGCCAAAAGTGTTTGCTCTGGAACAAATTAACGAGACCACAGATTGCCCATTAGATTTACCAAAAACAAATTATATATCATGTTTAACCACTATAGAAACATCAGAGCCAGCGGCAAATTCCAGAAGAACTGGAACATTAAAGTCTAAACAACTGCATTCTTGCCTATACACCTCTTAAAACTACATTCTGTGACACAAAAGCATCATTTATACAATTATAGTGGATTTGGGCATTTTCCATGATACTCACTGTGAGAAATACTGCAAGCGGAGTGATACGGTGAAACAGTTGGAGTTCTGTTATCACTAGAATACGGCACTGCTGGAAAAGGCTCTCAGCCTATCAGATTCGAGGACCAGAGAGAAACTTTTTTCCTCACTTCATTTTTCATGGTTTCTTATTTTATGTTTTATTTTATTTATTTTTTTACAATAACTGACACTTGTTTTGATATTTAATATAATTTTGATATAGTTAATATCAAAAGACTTGTTTGATATATTAAAGTGACATTCATTAGGGGCAACAGTGTCCAAATTTGAGGCCTGTATAAACAACCACCACAGCGGTTGTACTGCAAAATTCTAAAAAATCAAAAACACTAATTAATGTTTGCAATAAAATATAAAATGCTGTAAATATAATATGCTGAAAATATAACCCCAAAATGTTTTGTGTGTGTGTTTGTGATTGACAAAAAACAAACAAACAAAAAAAAACCACAGTATACATGTTTAACACAACAAGCTGAGTAGATAATGGCATATTCTTGGTTAAATTATTAATCTGAGGGAATTGTTTACAAAATGTGTGCATTTGTCACCTGACTGTCGAGCCCGAGGAAGATGAGCATCATGAAGAACAGGCAGGCCCACAATGGAGACCACGGCATCATGGTCACAGCTTTAGGATACGCTATGAATGCTAGACCAGGACCTGAAATACATTTCACAATACAATAACTAACACTTTCTGTTTTCATTTTATTAGAAAGACAAAGTTACAAGTACAAAGTTAGTCCTATGGAGGGGTAAAAACAGACCATAAACTTCATGTACTGCGGTGCGTTTTCCAAAAGCATTGTTATCTAACTATTGTTCCACTGAACTATTTGTAACAACAGAACTTGCAACCATAGTTGCTTTTGGGAAACACACCCCTGGTTGGGTACTAAGAGATCATGCGTTAGACTGGCAAATTCAGCAGTCTCAGTGACGGTCCTGGTGAAATAGTCTAACCACGCCATGTGGCTTGGTTCTGGTTTTGCTGTACAGAGACACCTGTACAAAAGCAGCAAGCCAAGAGCAGAGATCACAGTGCCATAACACTAGAGTAATATACTAGAATATCAGCTTAGAACTTATGTTCATCAAATAATATCGGCTGCAGAAAAATGTCAAGAGTGGACCTTTAGTAAAAGCTCATTAAATAATGTTTATGGATCACTTATTGAAAGTGTAGTGGCTGAACGCATGTTTCCCTGTATTGTTCTCTTTTTCTGTATTGTAGAGGAACAGGTTTGAGAACCACTGATCTAAGCTTATAGTTTTGTGGTTCATCAACTGAATACATGTTTGCATAAAGTTCTGGAACATCTTTATTTTAATAATAAAGTCAGATAATTTCTAAAACCCTTCAAAGTGTATTTCAGTCACTTTTAGAGTCATCCTTGCTCTACTGTTGTAAATAAGTAATGCTGAATTGTTGAATAAGTCATACAATAAAAAGCTTTTCTGAGAAGTGCTTTAAAAAAGTCCAAACACACCACACTCAGACATCTCACCGTAGGCTACTGTATCTCAAATAAAAAATAAAAAAAACTCACACATATTACTTTTCTATAGAAATGAGCTAAAGTAATTAGAATTACTATAGATCAACCCAATTTGAAAATTTACGAACTGTTCCCAAAGAAAGGTTTCAACAGATTTAGCTCACAAATTCACACTCACCTGACTCTGCCACTGCCTCTATTGGCACATTCTGTTCATATGCCATGAAGCCCAAGACAGAGAAGATGGCAAATCCTGCCACAAAACTCGTGCCACTGTTCAGACAGCACAGCATGATGCAGTCCCTGCAAAGACAACGCACAGAACTTCACATCCACTACACCGATACATATGTGTTCACCCCTCTTTTGACTTTCAGCACTGAATCACTGGGACTTCAATATTTGCCATTGATCAACAGAAAAAGACTTGTTCATGTCAAAGTGATCTAAAATAATAATAAAAGTAAAAGAACAAAAATTAAATATTTGATTCCATAAGTATTCATCCTTGTTAAGATATATATTTTTTGTAATATACAACACATCTGTATATTGCATATATTTTTTAATTAATTGTTATATAAACATCTCTGGAAAATAGAATGTCCACCATCTGGTAAGTCAGTTTTCTGTCACTTGCACCATGAAAAAAAATAAAATAAAAATAGAACAAAAAGACAGAGGATTGAGACAAGAAGATTTCCAAGAAAAAAAAAATGAATCATTGAAAGACACTGGCAAGGGAAACCTCCAGAAAACCAATGAAGGAGATGATGGTAGAGACTGGAGAGACAGTTGCCAGCTTTATGAGAAAGTGGCAAAGTGAAGCCAACATTAAATATGTCATATCTCAGCAACAACATGCCAGATGACATGTGGGAAGGTTTCTATGGTCTGATGAGAGCAAAATCAATGAAGTCCTGATCTCAGTCCAATTTATGGAAGGACAAGTAAATGTTTGTCCATGCATAATCTCCGTATGACCTGACTGGGTTTGAGCAGTTTTGCAGAGAGTGGAGAATCACTGCAATGATGAGAACAAAGCTGAGAGATGGTGAGAAAAGTGCAAACCATGCTGCCGGTGGTGCTTCTGCTAAATACACACTTGAAGAGGAAGAATGCTTCTAGTAGTAGCTGTATAAATGTATTTCACTTTGACATGACAGAACATTTTGTTGACTAAAACAGTTATATGTTGTTCAAAATAAACACAGTAAAAGTTCCAGGAGGTTGTATAGGCACTGTAAACTTATCACTTGACTGGACTCTCACCTGTAGCAGTTGTTGTTGTAGCTGTTGTAACTGCCGAGAGCCGTAAGACAGCCCAGACATATAGCATATGAGAAGAAGATCTGAGTGCCTGCATCCACCCACACCTGCAACAATCACTAATTAATAACCCAACCATAACTGCTGTCATTCATTATACTGGTGCTGCCATGCGATTGTAAGACACATGCTCTAGTTGTCATTTATTTTGAGAAGTGAGAAGATGTGGTCAAATATTAATCGTCAGTTCATTAGTCATCAATTCTCAGTTCTGTCTGACACTTACCACCCATAATTTGACTTTTTGTATTTTTCACTGTAACCCTTTCAACTGGAGCAGATAGGTAATTACAGTACATGTCATTCTAAAGTTCCATGACCTTCTTTCTTTATCGAAAGACAAAAGAAAAAAAAATCTTGCTTGCATTTGTCCATATAATGGCAGTGAATCACTACAGAATCAGGAGTCATTACATTAATATCAGACGGTAGGACAATCAAGACATGTTAAAAACAGGTGTGCGCAAGAAAACTTGTCCGGAGTTTTACATTATCAACCCATACATGTTCAGTGACTGCGAGCTGCATTGCACGCGGAGCTAAAATGTTGGCTATCATGAAAAGTCTCCATCTAGCATTAATTAGCATTAATCTAGCATTAATTCTGATCATGGCTTGTCTTGAAAAACGAAGACCATTAGATGTTTGTTGTAGGATAGTTCACACTGCAGGACTTTGCGCCAAATCTTCTGACACTGCCAGAATTTCATCGGAGGTAAAAATTTGATTGCAGCGGCTGTTGGTGAACATGTAAAACTAATGATTTAAGACAACAGATTTTAGCCTAGGATCAGAGGAATCTTTTAGGATTTGCCAGATTTGTCTCAGACAGCCAAATCGTGGCCAAAATCGTATAGTGTATGCATGGCTTAACGTGCTGTTGATCCTTCGCGTGCTGCAAAAACACCACCGACCTGCCAAGGCATGGACTCTACAAGACCCCTGAAGGTGTCCTGTGTGGTATCTGGCACCAAGACATCAGCAGCAGATCCTTCAAGTCCTGTAGGTTGTGAGGTGGAGCTGCCGTGGATCAAACTGGTCCAGCACATCCCATACATGACCAATCAGATTGAGATCTAGGGAATTTGAAGCCCAAGATATCCTGCTGAAAGAGGCGACTTCCACCAGGGAAGACCACTGTCATGAAGGATGTACATGGTCTGGAACAATGTTTAGGTAGGTAGCACGTCAAACGTATGTCCACATGAATGACTGAGCCTTGCTCAGAGCATCAGACTCCGTCCATCAGCTTGTCATCATCCCAAAGTGCATCCAGGTGGACTCATCATTGGACCAGGCGACCTTGTTCTTACTACTTTCGACAGTGGACAGAAGTCATCACAGGCACTCTGATTTGTCTGCAGCTACGCAACCCCATATGCAGCAGAGTGCGCTGATGCCCTGTGTGTTGCGACACTTTTCTATCATGGCCAACAACAACATTTCATGTGACTTATGTCACAGTAGTGGCTTTGTCCGTCCTCGGACCACTGTTGGTAATTTTGCAACACTGATGACACAAGGGACATAATATGGCCATTTTCTAAATCACTCAGAACTTTATTCCTGCCTATTTTCTACGGCATCCAGCATGTTGACTACGAGAACTGAGAACCATCTATTCTATCCAGATCTTAATATGTGACCTTGTTAAGAGATGATCAATGATAGTCGCTCCATATGTGACTGGTCTCGGGGTTTCAGCTCATCAGTGTATACAGGTGTAAACGAAATGCAATATAAATCAAGGAGTCAATTGTTTTGGGTGAACTCTTCCTTTACAACACAAGATATGCATTGCAATGTTATCTCTGGAACAGCATAAAACCAAAGTTAGATTTAGGACATTTAATTTTGGTTTACATGGGCAACAGGAAGCTTCACGCTCTCGTCTACATCAATGTACACAGCAGTCACTAGATAGGTTTCCATCACCCTGTTTTAATGCACCTTTTGAAGTATCGCAACAGAGGCGAGTGATGGAAGTGCCAAAAAAATCAAATAAATCGCAAAAAAAGTTTTTACGCTCGCTTGAGGTGGTTATTTTCTTGTGCGAAAAAAGGGTTCATGCGAATAATGGGAGACGAAAAAATTTGTCTCATTTGCCAAATAAATTCCTCCATATGCATCATAAAAGTCATGTGACTTTGCACAATGGGATGGCATAACCTGACTAACCAGTGAACATCTGAAATGTTGTTATGGTCATTCTGAAATGCCCAAGCAAGGTCTGTCATCAAAGTATTTCTGTATAATTGTCTTGCACGACTGTATAACTGCCTTCCAGAACTGTTACACAACTGCGTTCCCAAACAGCAGGCATCCACGAAAGCAATCCGCTTTCAGATCGCTCTGAGGCACGAGTCATTTATTATAGATGGGTAAATTATTATATTCTGTGGCTTCTCCCACTTTTATTTGTGATATTTCGTGCCAGTTTATCAGGAAGTGATGATTTTGTTGTCTTTGACTCGTCGAACGGAAACGGTGCTTATTTGCAAATGTTTTATGCGACATTCTAATTTTGCGCACAAGTTAAATTTGCAACTTTGGATGGAAACCCAGCTATTAACTTTCGAGAACAACCACTTTCTTGGAAAACTGATTCTGATGCAAGATT
>JAUZSZ010000112.1:921292-931930 GCA_034780575.1 Labeobarbus marequensis | reverse complement strand
ACTGCAGTGCGGGTGACTTTCCCAACAGAGCTTGTTCCTCTAGAGATCATGCTGGTTATTGTCTGATTCTAGGTAAATATGGTGTTCACCTTTCCGCCTCATTACAACTAAATAAACCCACCACATGATCATATCCCAATTACAGACAGCTGATAAAACAGTGTGCCGCCGATTAACTCATGCAGCAAAGACCCTCAGCTCTAATTAGCTGTCTGACAGGCAGGATGTAGGTCATGGACTTAAACATGTTTGTCTGCTGAACATATCATACAAATCTTTTAAGAGTTCAGAATGGTTGGTCACACTGTTTACCATACAAGCTGTGAGCATACTTATTATACAGCAATAATATGCTTAAATGCAAATGGAATGGAATGTTTTCAGACACTTAACTGCATGTTAATTGTGATTAAATGAAAATGTATAATAGTTTCAAATTAAATGAAATGCAATTAGCTGATATAGAGTGACCCACTTAAGTAGGACTTATACATCTTTATATTTCATTATTACTTTTTTTGTCTTTTAAATATGCTTAAAATGTATGACAAGCATTTAGGGTGAAACAAAGTATACTTTATTATCATTTCTATTGAAACTTGTTTAAAACATATTAACTTTACATGCAATATTGAATAATACACTACAGTTAAAATTATAATCAGTTACTTTACATGTTAGTCAACACATCTAATTAAGCATGCTTTAAAGAACAAAATATTAAAAAAACAATGATTTAAAATGTTCTTTAGAGTGAACTTTAAATTTAATAAAATTACAAAGTGCACTTTTTAAAAATACACTCTCTTGAAATACACTTAAGTGGCCTTTTATGTCATTAACACTATCTGCAAGTACAGTTTTTTATATACTTTTAAGATTTAAAGTACACTACAAGTGCACATTTAAAAACCAGCAACTTTTCACTTACATTTTACAATTTCATCATCTAAAGTCACTGTATTGTATAGACAATGCTGATGACAGCAGTTTAGTTGATGATTATTGCAGATATAAGCAATACACTGTGAGATGGACATCGCTATTCACTCAACCATGTCAAATATTTGGGAGGTAAGCTCTGATCTCTGCTTTTCATTACACCTTTAAGCTTCATTCCTCAGGAATGTAACCCTTTGCTCTGCAGACTGAGCAAGGTGATGTTTAGAGGAAAATCCTAATGAAAAGAATTAAGCAGCTTTGACTGGGCATATAATTGCTTCCTGCAAGGTCACAGCTGCTTGCTGGCTGAAATTTTTTCCAGTCAAAAATGTATTTGTACATGCACACACACAGTAAGCTAAAGATGCATACATGAATATCACACTTTAAACATGCCATGCTCTCACCTGCGACATTATAGTATTTAAATATCCAATAAACACATTCAAAAAATGAATTGTAATATTTGCAACTTTAGTGAAACATGGTAAATTGTGCACAGTAAACAACAGTACTGAAAAATTCTCTTCTACTGCATCCAAATTACTACACTGCAGAAGTACATCATCCAATTTACAGTCTTTTACTGTATAATTTTGACGCAGGATTGGCTGCAGTTTTAAATGTTAGTACACTCTCCATCTAGTAATAATAGTATATTTGGAATGTTCTATGCACACAGGGTTTTATCTGCTTATTGTGCAGGAAAAAAAGTGTACTTAATAAAATAGCAAAATAAGACTGTTTGGTTACAATCGCAGCAATGATTGTATCAATAAAGCCACAGTATATGGTTAGTCACTACATATAGTGAAATATGAAAACTGCAACAGAATCCTTGCCAATGCACTACAGCTGTTGTCCAGAAACTGCAGCTTAGTTCACATTGCAGTGCAGCTGTCCATCAGACCTGTTGTTGTACTGATCTGAAGTACTACTGATTTGAGCTATACTTGTATTGCACTACATTGACAAGTATGCTTAATTTAAATGTAGTTGAGAGTACTTGAGAGTTGTTCACCATACAATACAGTGTCATTTTATGCTATAAAACGGCATTTTTCCCTGCATAGATTGTAGTAATATTACAATCACTCTGCGGTTTGATGGTTTGAAGGGAAAGATTAAGCATCAAAGACCTGCAGATGATAGAAGCAACTGACGTGACTTGACGTCAACACATGTCTTGTGATGAATGCATGTGCTGAGAACACAGAAAACTTCAGCAGATGTGAAGTGGATGATCTGCTTTAGTGAACCTCTGTGTTCTTTGAAGAATGACAGACTCATTCAGAGTCACAAGCCAAATGCACAGCTGTGAGATAAATGTGAGATTCGGTGACTTTAAAAAGACAGATGTTTTCCTTATTAGATGTTGACTTTAAATGAGTCAGTTGCAGTAGGAGTAGAAGAGAAATCTGCAGCTGGCCCTAGAGATGGTTGGTAATGGACCGGACCACTGCTAAAATGGAACTGGTTTGTGATGTACAATGCAGTTTGTTGATAGAAGTTCTCTAATCACTGAACACAGGCAACAGAGCAGGATGTTGTCATAGCAATCTATCCTGGAAATGCTACGCCAATATGTGAAGTGTGACGTGGATCGTGACGTGACTCCTGACGTTGTTCATCATCCCGTCGGCTGGGGCGGAGCTTCGCGTGTGCTTCTTGTTATTGTTGTGTTGGCCATCGCCATTAAAGGCTTGACTAAACTATACTCTCATGTCAGCGATTCAATGTGTCTCACCTACACACTGGCGTGGTGGCAGCGTTATCATATTCACTCCCCAAACGTTCCGGTGAGCTCAAGTGAGATCCATTCACGCTATAATCACATGCAAGTGAGCCGCGTTGTGGATTATCTCCGCTGACTACACCCGAGACATTAGCCATGGCAAATACACACAGAGCACCGAAGCAGTGGTGTCTAACCAAAGTTGAGACTGTGAATTAATTTGAGAAATGGTGTCAGAACCTTGTTTACATGTTATCATTGGATACTGAGTTCGTTCCCCTTCTAGTCGACGGCGTGCGCTGGGAAAAGAAGACTAGGGCTTCACCATACAGAGGTTTTACCGATGATGACGACGATGTTCCCGCGGCGCGACGGCGCACGCAGCAACAAAAGATCAGCACGCTTGAACTTATGCTGGGGCAGATTGCCAACTACTGCCCTGTTATTTCCCGAAATACTATTGTTAAAACTCCATGTGCATTGATCACATATGGCAGACTATCAGGCAACATTATGGATTCCGATCAACTGGTGCACATTTCATTGACTTTGCTGCCATTAAACTTGAGTCTAATGAAGGTCCAGAGGATTTGTACCAGAGATTAATGGCGTTTGTTGAGGACAATTTACTACATAGAGACTCTGGCATTACTCACGGAGGTGAAACCATTCTAGAGGATGAGGAGCTCTCCCCCACAATCGAAAACTTCATTGTTCTAACTTGGCTTCGTCTTATACACAGCGATTTGCCAAAGCTTGTAAAGCAGAGGTATGGCACAGAGTTACGGTCACGCACCCTGGCTTCCATCAAACCAGAGATATCTCAGGCCCTATGTTCATTGCTGGATGAGCTACAGTCATTAGAGGATGCCAGAGCTATACGCTCAGCCGTGTCTAACCCTCCAAGACAGAAGCTAGCATCACTGGGTCAATCTAGGAAGTCCTGCCCACATTGTAAGAAGGCTCACAGACCCGACAATCACTTCCTCAGCAAATGCCCTTTCCTCCCTTCTCCAGACAAAGCTTTCATTGACAAGGCGCGGCAAGTTGCTGGCTCTCCGTTTCACTCTGACGGCGAGTCCGAGGATGACTGCGAGGACATATACCACAATCCTAAGGCAGTACAGCGCGTTCACATCATGCAGTCACCCTGCCTCGAAGCTTTCCATGGTCACGTCCCCGTTTGGCTGACCATTGACAGTGGTGCAACTGGAAACATGATAAGGGCAGCATGTGCCACCAAACTGGGCCTTAAAGTCTTCAGCAGTACGCAGTCAGCTCGTCAGGCAGATGGCTCTTTGCCATTGAAGGTGGTTGGAGAAACACACACACATTTTCAAAGAGACAGGCACACGCTTTTTTTTTAATGGACTTGTGGTAGAAAACTTGGATACATTCTCGCTGGCATCCCCTTTATGGAATGTAATGACATTTCTATCCACCCTGCTAGGCATCAGGTCTGTGTAGCATCAGATACATACGAGTATGGTGCCAATCGGACATATGGAGACAGACATGTTATTCGGCGAGCTCATGTGCTTTGTGCTACCTCATCACATACTGTGTGGCCTGGGGACTTTGTTGAACTTGAGCTTCAAGCAGAGCTTGCGAAGGTTAACGAGGAGCTCGCTGTTGAGCCGCACGAGGACTGTAAACACTGGTTTGCTCTATCGTTGTTTGTAGGTTTATCCGGAAAAATCAGAATTCCCAATCTGACTGACACACCACAGGGTATTAAAAAACATGATTATGTATGCCGTGTTCGCAGGACCTATGTACCGGAGTCCCAAACTGAACAAGCCCTCAGTTTGATGTGCTGGAGACATTAGGCATTTTTCGAAAGCCCCGAGGACATTGATGTCAATGTGGAATATATCAACCCATCGTTTCTTGTCAAAAAGCCTAACGGAGGGTTTCGTCTTGTTATGGCATTCGCCGATGTGGGCCGTTATAGCAAACCCCAACCGTTGCTGATGCCAAATGTCAATGCCACTTGATCCTTGCCCCCTTTGACAACATGGCTGGTTGACGACTTCTGCTGTTGTGTGGTCAGATGAGCTCCTCCAGTGTTTAATAGGGCTCAGCAGGCGTTATCCACTAGTTGCGCTGTGACAATACCAAGACCTGATGATCAACTTTGGATTGTCTCCGACAGTGCTCTCAGTGTGACACACCACTGTCAAACACTACCAAATGCACCATTGTTCCGAGGTCAGTACTGCATGGGTTGCTTATGTCATTGCACATTAGGTTAAATCACCCCTCGGCTCACCAGTTGAGACTTGTCATTGGCTGGTAACACCTTGATTCTACACCTTGATCTTGAATTCGGCCATCCAGCTTATCAGTAAGGGATGTCACTAATGTGCTGCATTGGCAAAGTCCCCTGTGTTTGCAGTGAAGCAGTCCAGCTGTGATCCACTTGAGACGGTAGGGTCTACTTTTGCAGCTGACGTGCTTAAACGTGAGCGCCAACTCATCTTAGTCATTTGAGAGTGTGTGACATCCTTTACAACTGCTTTGTTAATTGATGATGAGTGGAAGGAAACGTTGCGCGATGGTATTGTACACTTATGTATTGGTCTTCGTCCACTCGATGGCCCCTTTGCTACAGTTAGAACTTACCCGGCACCAGGTTTTTCAGCACTGGCCAAGGACACAGTGCTTGCTCAATACAGGCTGGCCATTGAGGTTGGTGATGCTAAAAATATCAACAAAAGTCCAGTGGCCGAAAGGGCCATCCAGGAGCTACAGGGCGAGATTTTGCAACTAGAACCACACTGTGGGGTCGTCACCCCCTTGCTATTGTCTGTTGCTGTTGCTTGGTTAAATAGCCGAATTCGGTCATGTGGCATGTCAGCCCGCGAGATGCTGTTGCAGCATGATCAGTTCTCTCTCGAACAGTTACTGGTGCATGACTGATTGCGTTGCAGCATGGACAACGTCTGGCTAACCACCCCAACAGTGTTAAAGCTAAAGCTCCACTGAGTCGGGTTGCACTTAGCCTTGATATTTGCCCTGGCGACCTTGTGTATTTGTATATAGCGACCGTAACAAATCACAGGCTCGAGGCAGATATCTTGTGCTTAGTTCAGACGGAACGTGGTGCAACGTCCGTAAATTTACGGGTTCCCAGTTGCGGCGTGCTTCTTATAGGGTTCGCTTAACAGATTTTTATAAAGTTGACTCTTTCCCAAGTGTCAAAGGTCATTGTGATGACGGTGCAGGATCTGAGAGCGGAGAGGAGTGTGAAGTGCCACTTGCTGCCCCTCCGAGCAACCCTGATATTCCCCTGGCGATAGCGACACCTGCTGCACCCCCTGGGTCTGATGGCAGTGGATGTCCGGAGGGTGGGACCGTGTCCCCATCAGGTTCGGTGGAGGTCTCGTGCCATGAGTTGGCTTCCCCCTCAGCTGTTCCGGTGCAGGCTCCTCTCCGTCTCCGTCGGCTTCCTGACAAGTTAAAGGATTATAAGCTGTGCTAGATGGGCTGCCTTTTACCTATGTCCTTGTTTTGCTTTAGGAAAAAAATAGTTGAAAAATTGCATTGTTGTTTTGTAAGGCTCCGTACAGATCTGCTGTGCTGTTGGCACTGGTCCGAGGGTTCCGTTGATTCATCTTGTGTTGTCATGTCACCTTTTTGTTTCTCCCCTTTTTGTTTGTCTGTTTCGAATATCCACAGGTGCCAGAGGGGGGTATGTTCTGGAGGGAAAATGGGCGGCCCAGTATGTGATGTGTGACGTGCATCGTGACGTGACTCCTGACATTGTTCGTCATCCCGTCCGCTGGGGCGGAGCTTCGCCTGTGCTTCTTGTTATTGTTGTGTTGGCCAAGGCTTGACTAAACTATACTCTCGTGTCAGGGATTCAATGTGCCTCACCTACACACTGGCGCAGCTCTCCCTTCCAAGATGTTAATCTGCACAAAAAAAATCATGATAATCTAGCCGTCGTCTGATGAAATCAAATACTCATAAGATAAAGACAATAGCTGTGCTGTGATTTCGGCTATATTTGCATGTAAAATTAGAGAAGCAACATAATATCTGTGTTTAAATGAATTAAAGCGCTGCCGCGCGCTGAACAGAAACTGAGCAGACGCAGAGTGAGAGAGAGGTGTGCGCGCGCTGGGAGAGCAAGACCTTGCTCTCGCGCGGCTGTACCGGCGATTCTCAGAAACTAAACAAGGTCTGGGCGCGTTATTAACGCGTTAACTTTGACAGCACTATTATTTATACTACAGACATACATGCATACATATATTTAAAAGCAAATACAGTTGCTATCTAAAAAAGTATGAATATATTTATTCTACTGTTTTTTTCTATCAAGTTTAAATTTTTCAAATTTTGCAGCGCGGTGTTCATCTTTTAACTATCTCCAGTGATATTAAATATATTGGCCTTCGACCACCTTGCTCTCTAAGATATCATCGGCCATCAAAAATCCCTATCGATCGACCATTATAGTTTAATATATAGGCCCCTATTCATTACCTCCAGTCTGCGAATGGATAGATCTTCTCTAGATTAAGCTACAATATGCACCAACTTTAGCAATGAAAGTTAAATCTCTGGCTTGTGTGACTAACAGTCTTTGTCTAGTGGGAGCAAGAGGGCAGACTTTGTCAAGCAAGAACTGAAGAGAGTGCCAACAGTTTATGACAGCTGGCGGTATCTAAGAATAATTACCGGTACTGAACAGAGTAGCCCAGAACCGCTGGTATTCTGTTCCTGTGAGTATCGTCCCACTTCATGCACCAGCTGTACATTAGTAGACACATATTGTTGCATAAGCAGGCAAAGTATATCTTTTCTTTACCCAAGCATGTTTTTGTTGGAGAATTTATTGCCGTCAGGCATATGCCACAAGTCCACCATCAGTGTAGCAGTTGTGCCCATTGAGATCATTTAGTGATGATGATTTCATTAACATGGTGGTAATTGTCGAATGAACAGATACAATGACAATTATGAAATGGATTTGTTGTGCCATGTTCGCAAGTGGGTATTTTTTCCAGATCCCTTGGGGATGTCAGGTAATTGCAGCTTTACTAAGCTGCCTGGTGTAATCGGTGCCACAGCTCACAGTATATTCATAAAGAGCTGATTTGCTCTGAGCTTATGAGTGCTGCTATTTTTGTACAGACACAGGTCTCTACAATTACCATTTGGTATGTTAAAACTAGTCAACTGGACCAAACGGGGGGAAAAACACCACTGTGACAAACCATTTCAGTATTTTTGGCTTGTTTTTCAGTACAAATGTCTAATCATCTTTAAAACAAGATTTATTTACTTGAAGGAAAATTGCATATGATAATACTTGTTTTCAGAGAGTACAATATGTATACGAATATGTTTTGAATTAAGAGCCCCACTGGCAAATTGTTGTAGTGAGGTTTATGCTTGAAACAAGTGGAAAAAAATGCCAGTGGGATGAAAACAAAGATTTACTTCAATGCTCTCTGAAACAACTTATTATCTTATGCAGTTCTTATAATCTTACACAATTTTGCCCAATGTAAAATAGGATAATGTACAGTCAGGGTAATGAGAAGCAGTGGGGTTTTGTATCCCCCAAAAGGGGTTATTTATTGAATTCTTTCTTACAAAATAGATAAATACTTGAACATGGAATATGAATTTGAGATGACTTTTTATACATAAATTATCTATAAATATTGGACCCCTAAATCATTCAGTGATTGACCCATCATAATCTGGTATTCCAGAGTTGTGTAATCCGTCTTGTTTAATCAATGTTTAGATATGGCAAACAAAATAAAAATAGCCTAGAGATAAATGAAATGTTTTATGCAGTACATGGATTCCATAGCTTCACTGTATTTATTGTCTTCTGATGAAGAGAAGTGAAAGATCATAATATAAGTGCTATTTGAATTGGGTTGTGAAACTATATGCGCCACTGTAGTGCACACAGTTGATCATCTTGCATATTGAATTCTTCTAAGTGCTTTTACTCTCCAGTCAATTCATTTTATTGACTCACACATATGTGCTATATTCATAGCTTGTGGTGTTTCATTTAAGAGCAGGCACACAGAGCTTGAAAAGACATGCAGTTGGAGCTCTTTCATCTTTATTGTAGTTATTTTCTCACTTCCTGTCACTCGATATATTCCTCTCTGTCGTATCCTCTTCTGGGACTCGAATACCACGACTGTTCGACTTAGTGTGCTGCTTGGGTTACAACATGACAACTATAGCCTATTCAAAAAGCTCCTTTATTTGCATATTTACAGAATTTCTCCACTTTTAGATTACCTTTGCTGTTGTTGAACTCTAACTTCAAGGAACAAGTCACACAAAAATGAAAAGTCTGTCTTTTCACAATCTTTTACACAACCTCATGTTGTTCCAAACCTGCATGATTTACTTTAAGCTGAGCATAAAAGAGAATATTTAGAGAAATGTCTATTTTTTTTGTCAATGCAATGCAAGTCATGCATTCTGTTTTATTTTATTTATTTATGCATGCCAGTATTTATTTATTTTGGGTGAAGTGGGTAAAGTGAATCGTTAAAAAAAGATTATGTTTTTACATTAACTCACCAAAATATATATTTTTTTAAGTCAGTTTAATATAATTTAAGTTGAAATAACTTATACAACCAAGTTGATTATACTTCACTTAAAAAAAAATTAAGGCAGCAACTGAACTTAAGTATGAAATATGCTATTTGTTTGTTACTACCATTGGATGTAATCTTTAACAAATGTCAAAATCAGTGATATCTAAATTCAGCTGTAGCCTTTAAATTGGTTTGTTTATAAAATGTTATTTTTAATTTAAGACAAAATGGTATCAAATTTGAACATCAGTGATTTATTAGTTATCGACCATAATTAATTAATGATTTATAAATCACCAAAGTCCTGAATTATTTATTTATTGAAACAGCTGCCAGTCCTTTGAATGGATACCAGAACAGTCTTGTTGGCATGGGATGAAAACTAACCATGATTATATATATAGGCTACATTAAGTATTTAGATCTTGCATCAATGAGAGGCATTTTAAAGACAGCATAGGGCCTCTGCTCCTACAGCAGATTCTCAGGAACCCAGCAATTACAGAGAACTTTCAAAACAAAAATATATTTAGACATCTCTAAACATATATCTCCTATCAACTGATATCGATCCATCATAATATAAGAAGAAAGACATTGCACCTTGAAAGAGACATTAACAATAAAAGGAAGTTAAAACTGTCAGCAGTAGCCTATATTAGTCACTGATGGATGCCACCAGATCCTCTTAGTGTTCGTTGAAAGCTCTTTAAGTGTTCGGTTTTTTGCTGTTTTGCCCAGAGGGTGTTGTTGCAATGTATATGTCTGTGGTCAGTATGTTTGTTTTGGGAGGTGCTAATATTTCATTACCCACAGCTGTGCATGAACGCCTCCAAACGCTCCAGCCGGGAGGATCAGCACTCCCTTCGGTGGTAGATGGATGAGATGAACTAAGATAGGGCAGAGCTCTGGGGGAGATGCTATCATATAGTCCCCGTTGATGCAGAAACGATAAAGATCCCTGCTGCCTCAGAGGAAAAGGACACTTTTAACCCTGGACGCAGAAGTCTGAATAACAGCCAGTAAACTGTTACAGGACAGATCCCAGCGGAGATGGGTTTACTTACGAGCACAGATGTTATTAATTGGCAACATATGATAGGAGTTAAGTTTTAAGTAAGTCTGACTTGCACTCTGCTGGTGCAATTTCTGATATTCAATGGTTTGTTAAAAAAGGAACATTTTATTTACTTCGCTCTACCATGCATGATTTAGATAGCTGAGGCGAAACTCTGAAACGTGCTGCAGAATCCACCAAATAATGTGACAATGTTCAGTAAACAGAACACATACAAATCTTTTTGCTTTGTATTGGGTTACTGCGTCTTACATCACATTTGTCTCATTCGCCTCTAAAAATGCTTTCTG
>JAUZSZ010000112.1:699014-713564 GCA_034780575.1 Labeobarbus marequensis | reverse complement strand
TACCCTATGGACAAAGAAATGTAGAAATAAATAAATGCGGAAATAAATGCGGAAACAAATAAATGTGGAAATAAATACGCAAATAAATACAAACATTTGAAAATAAATAAAAGTGAAAATAAATAAATGTGGGGAAAAAAGACATAAATAAGGAAATAAAATTATAAATAATTATTTGTTTATTTATTTATTTTTTACATTTCTTTGTACATTTATTTATATATTAATTCATTTATATTTGTTTTTTTTACATTTCTTTGTACACTTCTTTATTTATTTATTTATTTCCAGAGCCGATCCTAGACTTCTGGGGGCCCTACGCACAACTGTGTCACCGGGGGGGAGGTGGCGCTGGGATGCGCGGTTACGAGACAAATGAATGAAACGCATTTGTCCGTGTTTCACTCCGTCTCAAATCGCGCTCGCGGAAAGCGCTCGAGAAACAGTGTCTCTTCCGCGGCTCGCTATGCTTTCAACTCGTTTTTTTAGTCTCGCGCAAGAGACTTTTACGACATTCACGTTACACAATTTGACTGATTTTTATGTAGAAAGGGCGAAAGCGCACCGCATTAAAATAAATGATCGTTTATGTTTTCATAACCGCTGGCCAAATTCAGAAACGAAACTAAAATGAAATCATCTTTGAGAGAAAGGGGCCCCCCTGGTGTTTCGGGGGCCCTATGCAGCTTGCGTATTCTGCGTATAGGGAGGATCGGCTCTGTTTATTTCTAATTATGGCAGGATTGGCATTCCATAGAATAATGTACAGTATGTGGAAATAATGTGTTTTTTGAACCTCAAACCGCGTGAAAACTTTGCATTACACCAAATACAAAAAAATAATGTTCTTTTTAGCAACATCATATGACCTCTTTAAATACTCAAGATTTAACAAAACTATACTTTCTAAATTGCCTAAATATCAAAATTAGTACAATACTAACTACATCTTTACAATATCTTTATAGAAAAATCCTAATACTGATCATGAGTCATATTTTCCCTTACAAAAATTAAGCATGATTTTATTATAGTAAAAGTACAGTAACCATGGTGTTTTTTTGTTTGTTTTGTTTTGTTTTTTGTTTTTTTGCAAATGGATTGCCATTTGTATTTAGTTTTTCTACAAACTCCATTATTAAACTACGGTTAGTGTAGCAAAATCATGGTTAATTTGTAGTGAATAGTAACCATTGTCTTTGGATTTATAGTTAAACTATGGTTAATTTTCATAAGGGTTGTGTTGTTGTCTGCCCTAGCTCCCTCAAAACCTATTGTAAAATGATATGATTACTTGTCTGCTAAATTACAACTGTAACTTTACAATAGATAACAATGATGTCATTTAGTACAGTATTTTGAGTGATAAGTAATGGGCTACTACTGCTTAACTAAGTGAACAAAGACAAAACTACAATAGCCTATTTACAGATGAAACTGACCTGTACTTGAAATCCTGAACAGTAGTTTTGCTTCTTGGCTTCACCTGGGAGCAGTCCACACCTACTCTTTGTTCAAACTGCTGTGTTAAAATAGTAGATTGCACCTCAATCCTCATCTGAGTCACATATCCATCTCAGTCTATGAAATTGGCCATACGGAATATTCTTAATTAACCACGGAGGATGAAAACTTTCTCCATGTAGAATAGTGTTTCGATCGGTAGGTTCCCTATAGACAGAAGTATAATGATACCCATGTACGTCTTTTCTGATGGTTAAATCCAAAAAATGAATTTCAGTCTTGTCAGTGACAGCTTTTGTACCTTTATTTCTGCATTTTCCTTTATTTATTTACTTGTCACACAATTCTCTATGTAACACAAAAATCTAACAGGAATTACGGCAAAGGCAAAGGTGTTTGAATATATTTGCTTTTGAGATGTGTTTGTGATATTTTGAATGCAGTGCTTCATTTTGCAAGACATGTGAGGCATTTTGCATTTTGTGTGTGCAATTATTGGATTTTTGTGTAAAGTTATGAAAAAAAGAGGTAAGGTTTTGAAAATGTGTGTAAGCAGTTCAAAAAACTGATTGTGCACAGTGAAGCTTAAATAAAACTTTAAACTTTTTTTGTAATGTTAATGTATCATTTTTATGGTATCATTGTGATTTTTGCTAACTTTCAACTGCTAACCTGCATTCTCAATATTTTGTATTATATAACAATCAAATACATCAATTAGCTTTTCTAAACAGTTTGTTTTGTTTTATTTTTTAACTACGGATGTTTTTTTGTTGTTGTTTTGTTTTGTTTTTTTGCCTTTCTGATGAAATTACAATTAGATGAGGAGCAGATAGTGAAGGCCAAAAAATAAAATAAAATAAAAATAAAAAGATCACAGAAGGATAACAGAATCAGATTTTATTCCTCTGGAGGATTTGCTTTAGCTTTTGCTTTTGTTTACAGGAAATAATAAGCCATCCATTGCTCTGCTGTAGTTTAAAGCACAGATGGTAGCTGATGTACTCTCTGATCACTGGGTGCCAGACATGAGCCACTTTTGATGAGTAGCTGCTAACATGTCTTACAAAATAAATAAATAAAACCACACATAATCAAATGTTACACCGCCACAAATTCTGTTACACTTCTCCTCCTTTGTGTGGGTGTGTGGGTGACTGGGGGAGTGAGAACAGCTAGAAACAGAAGTCAGGTACATGCAGCAAACACAGTATGTGTGCATTTCTGGGTGAAATTATCTTTTTGAGGTGGGTCTGCATGTTCATAGTACTTCCTCTTTTGAACAGGGACTTTGATTTTTAGTTCAGTTCAATTGTGTTGTTATGTGCTGCACTCTGTCTCTGTCTTACTAGCTCAGTCTCACTTTCTCTCTCTCTCTCTCCCTCCCTCCATCTGCTCTCTTCCCTATCTGTGTCCATCTCATTTAGTCTTTCTTTCTGGATCTCCATGTTCTGGCATGATCTTCACTTTGGTTTGGGTTCATTTCTTTCAAAGTGCTGGCGCCCTGAACTTTGTTTTTAATGGTATTGTCAGTGAATTCTCTCTTCCTCTTTCACTCTCTCTCATATACTTTTACATTGTGTTGTCACCGTCATCCAGTCACATTTGCATGAATGACGTTTGTATTTCCTCCATCAGCAGCAGAAATGGCTGTAAGAAAACTAAAGAGGGAAGAGGAACCAAGGGCCTTTGTGGTGAGAGAGGGTGCCACAGTCACATGCTTGCTGTCACTCTCTTGTTCATTTTACCTCGCACTGTTCCAAAGCTGGATTTTTGTTTCTACATTGTGGATTTAATTGGGCAATCTTTAGCTGCTGCCGTGTCATCTTTAAGTTCCAAGCTCTGGTGAGTGACCTGTGATTGTGACCTGTGATGTTAGAGCATGCAGACTGATCTTCTTCGTATCTTTTGATGAGCTTGATAGGAATCTTTCATAAGCGTAATGATGTGATACACAGACGACAGGGCACAGATAAAGGGATGTGAACAATACAAAGAACTGTACTGTTTAAATTTAACTTCTTTATTTCTGCAAGTAACTAGGGATGGAAGGTAATGCTATTTTAGTTCATATAATTTAAAGCCTGGGCTTCTCAAATCGTGTTTTTTTTTTTTCATAGTGATGTAATTTGTAAATTTGCATTTGTGTAATAACATCTGTCCTGTGAACAAGCTAAACTGTACAGCATCAGATTTAATGAACATAGATGTAGAGCCAGGGTTCTTTTTTTTTTAGGACAGTAAAAGTTAATTACAAACTTTCTGCAAACCTCCAAATAATACATTTTTTAGACAGGACTGCCTTAACTCTAAAGTGTAAAGAACCTCACAAGCCAAGTATCATCATAAATCTGCAATCATGTTACAAGAGCCAAAACAGAAAATTTAAGAGACAAAAAATAAGCAAAGTTAAGTAATTTTAAAATAATAATAATAATAATAATAATAATAATAATAATAATAATAATAATAATAAAATGTCTTCACATTTCCATAAATACGAAAATAATCTAGTCTAGGTAGGAGGTCCTTGATGCTATCATTTTTCTAGAAATGAGTCATAACTCTACCACCACCATTTTCTGCTCATACTCTCTCTGGTGCTTCTGCAATATGCAAATATTGGCCATGTGTTCACATTAAATATGAGATTCCCACTAGACTTAAAATCAAAGCCATCACGAAGTATCTTCATCACATTTTTGCATTTACATGATTAACTGAGTAGAAAAAAGACAATAGTTGTCAAATGTAAACATACTCTTAAAGTGAGAAAATTCAATTTTTTTTTCAAATAAATCAATAATCAACAATTTTTCTGCTGCTATAGCATTTTCTCTTGAAGTTCAGATTAGCCAGCCAGCTCTAATACACATTTTGTAGCTTCTACCCTCTCAGTCCTTTTAAAAAATGGTGATTTGTAATATGTGTGTGAAATCTTTAGCTTCCTATCGCCTGTATTCCAATTCAGATTTGGGGGAAGAATGATTTGCTCTAGAGTCCAGACCTAATGAAAATAATAATAAAATAATACTACTACCAATAATAATAATGAAATTGTTTCTTTTTTTAGGTAATTAGTGAGCTCCATCTCCCAGCATCACAAGGGTTGTGTTACCATGGCAACTAGCAAGCAGAGCTTTGTGAGAGCTACCGAGCCTCAGTGTTCAGCGTCTGCACAGAGAGAGGAAGAGACGCGTGTTAAGGCCCCTCTCACGACTATGTATGTCCACAGCGTTCCTGCCCCTGGCCTGCAGCCATATCCTCAGGCCCAACCTGGAGCCTTGCAGGATGCAACGGTTGTACCACTGTACCTTCCAAGGATGTGTAGCAACTCGACTCTGCCCTCTCTGACACTGCATATTGCCAGCGGGGCTGTTTTGCAACAACAAAGGCTAGTGGCTCCAGCAACCTCGGGCAGACCTAAATCTGTTGGGAAGCATATTTGCCCACAGTGCGGCAAGGACTGTCTGAAGCCCAGCGTGCTCGAGAAACATCTTCGTTGCCACACAGGAGAGCGACCATATCCCTGCACTACCTGTGGCATTTCCTTCAAGACGCAGAGTAACCTTTATAAACACAAGCGCACCCAGGCTCATGCCCGCCTTTCCAGCGAATCCGACAAAGGCACCTTCAGCAGCCAGGAGAGCACGGACAGTTTAAAGGACAACTGTACTAGTCCATCCTGTGAGATGAATGGCAGAGATTCAGCTGACATGAAGAGGACCAAAGAAGTTTTTCCTGTAGTGACAATACCGAGTCAGGTAGACTCTATAGAGACTAAGCCAATGTCTATAGAATGGGCACTGCACAATGCTGCCATGGTTGGATTAAGCACAACACCAGCGCTTCAAAACAATGCAAATTCTTTGAGAAAAACTGTGGAATTATCAGATGGTTTGAAAAATAATCCTGCTATCCAGCAGACAAGTGCACTGAGTGAGGATGGAAGTACACAGCTGACTCCAAATCGTATGCCTCTTCAGAGGCAGGAAGCTTTATTTTCCAAACCGTGGGATTCCCCAATGTCCCGAGGAAAATCTCAAAGCCACGACAGTACAGACTCTGGCTTCAGTGACAGTAGCGAGCATCATTCATCCAGCAGTCCTGGAGCAAGTTTGCATTATCCCAGTATGGAATCACTGACAGAAACCACTATGGAACGACAGGAACCAGGCGCCTCCCAGACACTCTCAGAGATGACCCCTGACCACAAATGCAAAGTGTCCATTCAGGAGAAGCAGAAGCTGGAAGAACGGATTTCAAAGCTTATATATGAGAATAGTGTGTTGGTGGATAATAAACAACTGGAAATTGTGCGGCCAAGAAAGACAATATTATCAAAACAAGGAAGCATTGATCTTCCTGTGCCATACACTTATAAAGACTCCTTCCATTTTGAGATAAAGAGCAGCAAGCACAGCTCAAGCTCACAAAATCAAGACAGAGGAGGTGGGGCAGTTCACGGCTCTGTGCCTACAGAGCACTCCACTGGCTTGGAGCATGCACCATTAACACGAAGCAGTTCTTTACCCTTCCCTATGGGTGGCAAACCCACTGATGGAGCAATGAATTTGAATCTTAGTAGACGGTGCAGTGCAGGGCATGTTTACCCGTTAAGGTCATCAGACCAACGAGCATCATGTCATCGCTCACTTGTTAGGCAGGTAGCAGTAGATTGTCTGCCTACTGCAGAGGGATCCCCAGTTGAAAGAGGTAGTATTAGCAGCCTTAGCTTGGATGGGGACAGCACTGATGTTGGAACAGAGCCAACTATAAAAGGAAACTACAGGAAGAAAGCCAGAAAATTTGACTACACAAAATGGCATACTTACAAAGGTGGGACATTTACAAAACTCTACAATACTGAGAAAGACTGTACACTGAAGGCGAAAAAGACTACACTGAATTCTGACCAAAGCCCGGGAATTCAAATTAGCCAACAGAGGGACAATGGATCCGTGTCTCTGAGTTTTACTTCTTGTTCCGTTGTGACCTTACAAAATGACCTTAAGGTGTCATGTACCAGCCTTGAGAATAATAAGGAGGAAGACATGGAAAGGGATGAAATAAAAACACAACACACTGACTTCCATATCCCATCAGAGAGGAAGAAACTGCGCACCGGGAATGATTTGCAAATGCTCAGTATTTCAGATCCTAGAACTGGAGAGGCAAATGGAAATCTGTGTGGTTTAATTAGTCAATTACCCCTGTCAACTTGTGCAACGTACGGTTCCATCACAGTTCCGGCACAAAAGGTCAACATGCAAAATCTCCACCCGCAAGGTAGCTTCATACATCAGTTGTCAAATCCAAGTCAGTACCTTGGTAATACTCTTAGCCCTGCTTTTTGTTTTATCAATGTGAGTGGGACATCTGGCACCCCATCTGGTTCTATCAGCAGCCCTACTGTCCCTGAAGCCAAGACCAGCTTTCCTCCCAAATACCAGCTGAAGATTCCATGTTCCACGGATGGAGTGTCGGCTTCTTGTTCTGGCTCCGCTTTAGGACATAGCACTTGCTCAAACGTTTCAGATCTCAGGCAAAGCCGCCAAACTACAGTGCAGTGTCATCTTGAGAACAGTGTACAACCCTCAGAGCAGTGCCAGGGTGTTTCAATAGTCACAACCTTTGACCAGAGTAAACAAGATGCATTGTGCGCAACAGCTTCAATGCCTATTTTATCGCTTTCCTGTTCAGAGCTAAATCAAACAAACCCTTTATCCAAATTCCTGACACAGGTTCAGTCTACCATACCTACATCAATTTCACTTGTTTCTCCACCAGTGCAGCATCAAATATCTTTGTTGCAGAGCAACTGTACAACACGTGTGGTAGAAAACCCGTCAACAGGTTTTGTATCATCAACCTCGGGGAACACTCAGCCTGTTACACCACTGAACACGTCAACAGTGAGTTATTGTTCAGAATCTGGTGTACAAACCTGTTCTTCAGTAACTACAACACCTACAGTACAAAACCATCCTGCCTCCCCTGTGAATGAATCAGGAAAACCTCTTGGTCTTACAAGGGACACCAAATCCACAGTGTATGAGAATACTCTGAAAAGCACGGCCTCTAAAATGGCCACTGATGACTTTCAAGGGTCCCAGTCTATGTTACTACTAAATGGCTCAACACAGGCTCAGAACACATTTTATGTACGAACAGCAGACCTCCAGATAGTCATGCAGCTCATTTCTGATGAACAGCTAGCGCTGATAGAGCCTCATATTGAAACAACAACTTCAAGCACTTTAACAAACCAGACAACACTTTCACAGGAGGTGTATAGCAATGATGTGACTCATGTGTGCATGGCACAGGAAATGGTAAATAATGCTGAAATGAGCAAAAAGAACGGTTCCAGTTGTGAATCTGCCAGTCCAATAAACAAAGCAGAAATTGTTTGTAGTTCAAACTCTCAAAATGATAAAAATTATACAAATGGAAGCCCTCAATGTGTTTCATCTTGGTCACATCCACAGACAAAGGTTCATATCTCAGCCTCAGTGGATTACAAAAAATCAACTGGACAACTGTATGAACCACAGAAGATACCTGAGAATAATCAGGAGAGAAAATCTGCTGGGTTTGAAGTTGCCACAGAGACACGCCACAAACTAGCGGCTGGAGACAAACTAAGTGAACCTCATTTAGTGGACACTAACTATTCTAGAAGAAGAAATGACAAAGAGCCCCAAAACTGTTCTGTCCATAACCAAGATTCTGACAACTCCTCTGAGGACCAAACAGTCATAGAGACATCCAGAGAAAAAGAGCTGTTCCGTTTAATGGAGCCAAATCACATTCAAACTACAACAAATATTAAGCCAGAAGAGCCAAATGAAACAGGCCACCTCATGCCAGTCACATTATCAGGAAACTGTGAAAGTATTCAAACAAAGATCAAAAGTTGTATTTGTGAGAAAAAGACCTCTACTGCAGAATCACATCATATGCAAAAAGAGCTAAACTCCACAATACAACCCAGTCACAACAAGCCACACTGGGCTGCATGTGGCATCTCAGGTTTAGATACAAGAGAAATGAGAGCATGTGACAAATGCAAGCTCAGCTGCAAGCACGGGACCCTGGTGACTGAAACATTTTATCCAGGCCAAACACCTACACAGTATGATTTCAAACAGGCCTTTGCTCTAGGCTCAGGTGACTTTGGGAATGACACCTATAGTGAAGTGAAAGCATCCTGTCCGATGCTGAACAGGACATCTAACATTCATAGCATTCTTGAAGACAGTACCAGATGTGGAGATGTCCATACACACCATGGCGATCTGGAAATATTTACAGGTGGGACCAATTACTAACTATACAATTCTGCAAGGAAATATTGTCATGCTATTTAAAGTGTAGCACTGTGTAGTACTTGCATGTGACAGAGCAACCATAGCTAGACATTATACATAATAAATACTTATAACACAGGGTGCCCTAACATATTCTCTCCACAAGATGGTGACAAAAGATCTAAACTTCATGTGTGTCAGTTCCTAGACATTGTCCTCCAATGTTGCTCTTGACCACTCTGAGAAAGTCTAATTTGTACCCACACTTGTAAATTACAGCAGACATTTTATACCATTTTACCACATTTTATACCATTTTAATCAATATTACGAAATGTCACATGCTGTAGCAACATAAGAATATTACCAAAATCTTTGAATTCTTTGTGAAATGTTGCAGAATTCTAAGTGGATAAATACAAAAAACCTTGCTACTGAAGCAGTAAGACAAATATAGTAATAAAATGGAAATTACAGGTTAAAGAATGAAATCTTCAGAAAAGGATGCTTGCATGGGGAAAAAAAAAGTTTATTACATCAAATTAAAGGACATGCAATTTACTATTGGCCAAAGAAATTGTATAAAGTGCGACCAATAATATTATAATAAAAGTAATGTTTCCTGCATCACGAAAGCCATGCCAGAGACATCTCAGATCGGTATGCAGCACTACACATTATGTCAAAAAAGGGCAAAGCTGTTTAACCATTCTGTCTTGCCCGTTCAAGTTATTCAGTGATATCAGTTCACAAGCAGAACCTGTTTTGAATTCAGTAGGATCACCAAGATTTTAGTGTGAGAGGGTGAATCTAAGGTGAACATCATTAATTTGTCATCACATTCTTTGCGGCATTTTTCTGTCCTGACCTTTGTAATTCCACTGTATTCTCACACTGACCTGATGTTTCTCTTATCCGAGTCACTTGTTAAAGGGAAAAATTTGATCCTGGCAGTCTTTACGGTGTAAATCACACTTTGAAGAGATTCCCTTTCATTAGGTCACAGGTCACTCAAATTAGTCACAGGAACAAATATGAAGAAGGTCAAGTGTCAATCAGAGGGGCTTAGAAAAAACAAAACACACAGCCCCCGAAAGAAAAAGCTGAGGAAAAGTGCTAAAGAAACAGTTGCTTCTTGACTTAAAGTGAATGGTGGTCTCTCTATTAGAGATAAAATAGTTGATCAGAACAGAAATCTTAACCCTCCCAACTAGTCTGGACTGCCGGAGGTTTGACTGATCAGATGTGTTCAGGGAATTGACAGGGTGCTCAAGATCAGAGATCACTGGAAGATGGTCCCCACAGGGACTCACCAGAGCAAAGTCCCAGAGGTTAAAGGGAGATTTTGTGCCTGTCTCCATTCCAGACGGCTGACAAGCAATCTGAGAGCCAAACGCAGCCTCCTTTTCTGAGCAATGCTGCACAGAGAAATGCGCAAGAGTTCAGCCAAACCAGTTCCACCCCAGAGAAACTGACTGATTGTTTTTCATCAAGACAATCATTTTTATATCTCCACCGCCATAATATATGGTAACATATGTTGGTCCGTGTGCCTTGATATACAATGTGAAACTGTCATGTGATTCTTTTCTTCATTTGGCTGATGTTGGGTTTGCAGTGAGGCATATGTTCCAGGAGGCTGAACGGCAAAAGATCTGCACATTTATGACATAAGTTTTCTGGCTAAAACTTTTGCGTTCTCAATAACAGTTTTATGTTCGGTTTTAAAGAGATTTCTGTGTCCAATTTATCAGTTTTGGATAAATAAGTTTTTGGTTGCCATAGAACCTCTTTAGTTGCCTATGAAATAGTTGACATAAACAGTTGGGTGTGCATGCTCATATTTTATGAATGTTCATGTTTTGAACAACATAATAAAAAGTAACACTTCTGATCATGTCAGTATTATCATAGCACAGTGAATTTATTTCAGTACTTGGAATTGACCTCATAGGACATACAAACAAACTGGATATGGATTCAAAATGCAGCTAGTCATTTAGACTTTTGTAGTGCTTTTTTTTTGTCTGTGCTTTCTCTCTCTCTCTTTCTTGATTACAATTGATTAGATGTACAGAACGTAGTAAACATTGGTTAATGCATTAACTATCATTAAGTAACAATGAGCAATATATTTGTTACAGTATTTATTAATTAAAATACAACTTTTCATTGTTAGTTCATGAAAGCTCAGGTCCATTAATATTGCACACACCCAAACAATTATTTAGTGCTTTTATACTAGTTTTTTTTTTTTTTTTCTTTTCTTTTTTAGTAAGTGTGCTTCATGTTAAGATGCATAATTGAACTGGTTTATTTATGTTTAATATGTGATTTGACACATTTCAACCGTTTTTTTTTGTTTTTTGTTTTTTGTGTGTGTTACATAAAAGTTATGCTTAGTCAAAAAAAAGAAAAAACTTATATTAAGGTAACAGTTGCAGATTTTTTTTTTTTTTTTACAGTGTATAAAGCTGTTTTCATCATAGGAACATTCCTCAGATCCACACAATGTTTGTGTGGAAATTTGGACCTCAAAAAGATGTATTATACTACCTGCCCAAACTTTTTGTGCAGTTAAATTATTTCAATACTTGGAACTGCCCTCATAGGACATACAAACAAACTTTTGTGATGGACAGAAAGAATAAGCTGAGACCTGGCTTCAGGGACAGACTCCAAAATATGCTGCATATATTCATTCATTGTTCTGCCCTCAGGACCTGTGGAGGATGGTACCCTCAAAAGCTTGCGGTTTCAGAGGGATCCTAGGAAACAGAGCAAGGAATCAATCCCCAAAGATCCTGAGAGTGGAGGTGGAGAGGGGGAAAAAGCCAGCACAGAGGTAGCTGACAAAAACAACACGTGCCAAGTTTTCAAAGACAATGGCAAAAGAGACAAAAGAAAGGTGAGAGAAAAGAAAGAAAGGGCTCATGAAGAATGGGAGGTCATTAGGGAGCATAGGCAGTGACAGGAGAAGTCCTAAAAGACCATTCAAATCCAATAGAAATGTGGAATACACAACCAGGTGTTTAGCATAACATTGAGGGCAATGATGTAACCAACAACAAATTTTACACTGTGACAGTTTACTAGACCATATACTATTTTTAAATGTTTTATTTTGATGAATTATTATAAGTATTAAGTAATAAACCACTTAACATCCAACAATAGACAGCGTTAGAGGGGACCGTCTGTGGACAGTATGAGGCGTTCCATAATGTGTACTAATGTTATGTACATTTCCTTTGACAACAGAAAGATGCAACTTCTTGTGAGGAGCATCTAACATCTGCTCAAGCTCACCCACATTTCTCTCGGGAAGTGTCCCTCATCATTTCAGAACCACTTCAGCATGATATATTTGGAGCGCCACACAATCCAGAAGCATCTATTTGCACAAACATTGCTTCACAAACCTTTCAACATCAAGGTCAAGGGGAATGTAACAACACCAGAAAAGACAGCATGGGTGAATATTTGGGGAACAGTCCTTCTCAAGAGACAAGCCAAAAGGAGACATCTTCACCAAAATATTCTAATCAAACATGCAGAAATCTTTTGGTACATCCACTCAAAGTGAATACCAAGCACAATGAATTCCAAAAGGAGACACCTCCAAGGGGTCCTATGAGCTACTGGATTTATTCAACAGACAATCAAGTACAGACATCAAAGCACAAAATGAGTGGCACAACTGTATCAGCCAGCGTTTTGCAAAATAACTCTGGTGATTCAAAGACTAAGACCGTTAATGCAAGTATTGCTTCATCATGCAGTGCTGGGCCCAGTTCTTGCAATGCCTCACATCAAATGACTATTCAAGAGCTGCACACTCATCAAATATGTCCCCCAGTTATACATAGCAACCCAACGTATTTAGGCAGCAGTAGTTACCTGGAACATGAGGACAGTAACAGCAGCAGTGATGATGAGCAAAAGCTAGTCATTGAACTTGAGTAAGGTGGACGTACACACAAAACAAGGCAAAACCAATATTTCCACATGCCTCACTATACAGATGGCAAAAGAGCCCTTTAGCGGCTTTAGCGACTTGCCATCATTAGGCTGACATGAAAGACATGTTATTTTATCATCAAAATCTATATACTGGGATATAACTTTAACATGACATGCCTTTTTTTGATGTAACAGTCAAAATAATGTTTTCAAATAACTGCAAATATTCAAAGTTTTTCCAAGGCCAAACGATTGCTTTGCATGAGGAACAGATCGAAATTTAATCATGATACCAGTCTGAATGCTAATGCTGAAATCCTGCATACATTCATAAACTGCTGCCTGAAGAAGATTTACCACATCTTTGATGTCAAATGACATTTGCTCTTTGTCTGTATTCTGACCTTCTGCATCATGCTAAATTGTGAATTTATCTTTTAAATGAGAAGTGACCGTATTAACAGAGAAGGAAGCTTTTCATCTATTAAAACCTTACGATTCGCCTTTGTTCCTCATAGAGAGTGCTGCAAGTTTTCTCAGTCTAAAATAGCTATGGATTCAAAATGCAGCTCTAGTCACTTAGACTTTTGTAGTGCTTTTTTGGTCTGTGCTTTCTCTCTTTTTCTTTGGATATAATAAAAAAAAAATTAAAAATACATTTCAAGATACAGGAATAATTGATGAGATGTACAGAATTAAGTTAACATTGGTTAATGCATTAACTATCATTAACTAATGATAAGCAACATATTTATCACAGTATTTATTAATTGAAATACAACTGTTCATTGTTAGTTCATGTAGGCCTAAGCTCAGGTCCATTAACTAATATTAGCATTATTAATATTACACACACACAACCAGTTATTTAGTGCCTTTATACTGAATTTTTATTTTATTTTCATAATTGTGCTTCATGTAAAGTAACACAATTAAGGTGTATTTATTTATTTATTTTTGTTAAATAGCCTGTGTGATCTGGCAATCTGATTTTTAGGTTACATTAAAGTAATTTTTAGTCAAAGAAAGAAAAAGCTTATGACAACAGTTGCAGACTTTGTTTTTTAATTATTTATTATTATTATTATTATTATTATTATTTTACAATGTATAAAGCTGTTTTCATCATGGGAACCTTCCTCAGGTCCATATAATGTAGGTTTTGTGTGGACATTTGGACCTCAAAAAGACCCACAGACAATCTTCATTATTTTGTCCATGCCCACAGGTGCATTTTATGTACATTAAAAACACCCAGCCAGCTCCTGCATCCTCACGCTACCCTCCATCAACAGGTGCACATGCTGTGAATCATACCACATTTCACAGCCCTAGGAGTTTCACCTTTAATTCTGTGATGGCACCTGGAGAAAGCACGCAGGATGTGCACATTCTTCTTGAGAGTGTAATCTCTTTATCTGACTCACAATGGCTGAATAAGTATAAAGCCTTCGCCCAAGAATAAATTCTCACAGTGGGGTTCCACAGAGATCAGTCAGCAAGCCATCAGTGAATGCAGTGGTGGCAATGAGTCAGCGTTGGTCAGCCAGTGGGAGGCCTCTGGCAGTGTGACTAAAAAGACTATTGCTCATCACAGACTTTAACCTTCCTGCACTGTTATCAGTTCTAGTTGGCTGAATGGACAATGGCTATAATGATCACTGCATAATCGTATGTCTGTATGTGTGCATACATGCATACATACATATATATATATTGTAACGGGGTGGAAAGAACACGCAACAAGGAGAGCTCAGGTAAGTACCCGGAGGGTGGATTTTATTAGAGACAGTCGTGAAAATGGTGAATT
>JAUZSZ010000112.1:188523-198659 GCA_034780575.1 Labeobarbus marequensis | reverse complement strand
TGAAGAGTGACGAGCACTTAAGCACCAATCGCCAACAAAACACAGACATTTGATGCCGTTTCACTTACCATCTTCAGTTCTGAATAATGACGGGGATCTTTTATAGCTGGGACGGCTCCATCTTTCAGTATCAAATGATGTGCAAATCCAGCGTCGAACTGGGCCTTGTTTATAAAACATTCGTCAACACTTGCGAAACTCCGTTGCTCCCCCAAAAAACAAACTGCATCCACTGTTCGCGCAACTCTGGGTTCTTTTGGGAAGCTGGACAAGGTTATCTTTCCCTCACAACCAAAAATACACTTCTTTAGAGACATTCTTCCCAAGCGAGTACCGTGCAGCGCTGCCGGATGAAGCACGTTGATGGGCGCACTCTTGCGCTCGCTCTGGTCGGTTGTGCATGGGCCCACTCTTCCGGGAGAAACGCCAATATTAGGTGTTCCACCCTTCATTACGTCAGCAAGAGCCATGATTGAAAAAAACGTTCGAAACTTGTACGAACCCGGAAGGAAGATTTTTGGCACAGAAATACTCCGTCATACTTCCAAATCGTTTTTTGAAATTTTGTCCATGCTTAGCGTATCCAACTCTTTAACAGTGTAAACAACCCTGAATGCATGAAACAGCATTGTACCCACCCATCCCCGTAAATATATTGTTGTGGGATAATATAGTTTATGTTTTGCAATAATAAAAAATCCAGCAGTTGAGATGTTTTATATTTTTCATATCGCTACATGAGAGTAAATTGTATGTGTACAGATTAAGTACTAAATTTATTTTATTGAGGTGTATTTCTGTTGTCTTGATTTCAGTATTACATTTACTTTCTGTCATTGTGCTGTAACGCCCCCTATCTGTCATTCTAGGCAGTGACAAACAGGCTCTGTACGTGGCAGATGATAATGAAATTCGCAGTTTGTATCCTGGAATGCAAAAGTGGATATATGAACAGGCCTTCCAAGGAGACGCCAATGTACGAATTGACGCCATGGATCTGCACATCAAATCCAAACGGATCTTCTGGACCAACTGGCACACAGGCAGAATCTCATCCTTCGAGCAGCCTTCTGCTGGACCTGCCTCGCCGAACTCAAACCGCAACCGAAGACAAACCGATTCCAGAGTCACCGATCTAGAGGTCAGTGCTTCTCAGTGCCGTTACAGCACATTTGTGACTTGATTGTGAGACACTTGCGGTTTCAGTTACTTTACCTGTCCAAAAATAGCCCTTTGATATTCCAAACCGATATTTGTTATCAGAAGTCTCCCTAACAGTTACAAACATGCAAAATATAATTGCATAACCAGTGTTGGGTGTAACGCATTACAAGTCACGCGAGTTACACAATCAGATTACTTTTTTCAAGTAACTTGTAAAGTAACGCATTACTTTTTAGTTTACAAGAAAATATCTGAGTTACTTTTTCAAATATGTAATGCCAGTTGCTTTGTTTTCCCGAGACACACACAAACCTGCAATAAAGGAAAGGAAAGGATGTGACAATACTTGGAATTTGTGCTCTGCATTGAACCCATCCAAGTGCACACACAGAGCAGTGAGAAGTAAACACACATGCACACACACATGGAGCAGTGGGCAGCCAATGCTGCAGCACCCAGGGAGCAGTTGGGGGTTCGGTGCCTTGCTCAAGGTTCTCACCTCAGTCGTGGTATTGAGGGTGGAGAGAGCGCCAGACATTCACTCCCCCACCTACAATTCCTGCCGGACCTAAGACTCGAACCCACAACCTTCAAGTTACAAGTTGTTTAAACTCTCTAACCATTAGGCCACGACTGCCCCCAATAATTAAACGTATTTTATTCCCATTTTATTAACCAGTGTTACTTTTCCTTCAGCCTGAGGCTGATTCATTTCACTTTTGGTGTGAGAGGGATTTTATTTCTGCCCTGGCCAGATTTAAAAAGTAATGCAAAAGTAACGCAACACATTACTTTCCACAAAAAGTAACTAAGTAACGTAATTAGTTACTTTTTAAGGGACACACTATTGTAATGCAATACTTTTAAAAGTAGCTTTCCCCAACTCTGTGCAAAACAGAATTTAATAGAAGGAAAAAATGAATTAACCTTTGATTTGTTATAGATCCCTGGCCTGAAGATGCCTCGTGGGATTGCTGTGGACTGGGTGGCCAACAACATCTACTGGACGGACTCAGGTCGTGATGTGATCGAGGTGGCGCAGATGAACGGACGGAATCGTAAGACGCTCATCTCGGGCATGATTGACGAGCCCTACGCCATCGTGGTGGACCCACCGAGAGGGTGAGTGGATAATCAACAGAAAGTGGATGCTTCAACGGCATTCTTTAACATCAGCACTAGCTATGTTTGTGTCAGCATATTTTTGCTGGGCAACATTACATTTATTAGTGATATTTGCTAAGTCAGTTATACAGTTCATACTTTGTACGGCTACACGATTAATCAAATGCAATTTCATGCACGCCTTGTCAGTGGAGCACGGTTCTGTGATCAGTAGTAAATATCCATCTGAAGGCCAGAGGCCGCTCTTGTGCTGAAACTCCAAATATGCCTCGCAGAAGAAAGGTAATGCACGTCGACAAGCTACGTATGAAATTGATTATGATAAATTGATAAATTGATATGAAATTGATAAACCGATTATGAAATTGAAGAAATCTTTCCGCGATTATGAATGTGGTTTTGCGTAGCTTGTCAGTGAGCTATGGCTCTGTGTAGTAAATAATGCTCCATCTGAAAGCACGCCAAGTTTGAGTCGCTTATAACATAAAGTAAATATACTTTATTATAAAGAAAATTATAATAAGAAAACTCATATATTGTCATAGTCATGTGTTAGTCACGTTGAATCAATGAAAGCAGTTCAATCTTCTGTTTCCTTGAGCAACGTGCATTACCTTTCTTATGCGTGGCGTATTGGGAGTTTCAGCTCGAGACTGCCCTCTGACCTTCGGATGGTGATTCACTACTGATGACAGAACCGCATGAAAATCACAGCTTTTGCCTAATCACGAATGAGATTTAATTTCTTAGGGTTATACTTAGGGTTCACAGTCTTTAAATAAGCATTTGGCTTTGTATTAAAACTATGTTCCATTGATTCTTGAAGCACCATGTACTGGGCCGACTGGGGAAACCACCCTAAGATCGAGACGGCCGCTATGGACGGCACCATGAGAGAGACGCTGGTGCATGAAAACATCCAGTGGCCCACAGGTCAGCCATCATGTGAATCAAACATCACACACTCGGATTCAAGCACCTGTGATACCGGTAACATGACTTCTGCTGGGTTTGTTTGCCAGGGCTAGCTGTGGATTACTTCAATGAGCGTCTGTACTGGGCTGATGCCAAGCTCTCTGTTATTGGGAGCGTCAGACTGAACGGAACAGATCCGGTCATAGCTGTCTCCAGTGTTAAAAACAGTTGAGTCACTCGCTTGATCAATTTAGGTCAAAACTAAATTTATTCATGCTTTCAACATTTCTCATATGATCACAGTTTATTTACTATAGTTTTGAAAATGGTAATAAAATATGACAAGAACTCTATGAAGACTACGACAAGGTATGTAATGAATTACAATCAACCAAAAATTATTCAGCTGTTAAATTTAAGTACATAATTAGATAATACCAATTTAGGTCAACCAATTACCAAGCAATGCTTCATTTTGTTCAGTCTGTGGTGTAAAAAGTTTGCATTAGCAATTATAAAAATACTTAAGCAACCATGGTCAGGTCAAAGTGTCTGAAGACTTTTTTGTCCCAAATTTTTATCAGTTTTAATGGCAGTCCACTGTATGAAGAATTTTTGGGTATGTCACAATTCACTTTATTTTGCTGTCTTCACTTACATGAACTATAGTGTCCCACACCCACTAGTAAAAAAATGTCAAAAATTATATCTGGTGTCTGAATAATTTTTGGTTTGACTGTAATAGGACAACAAGCCTGGGAAAATTTGATTCACTTGTGCATCCTCAAACAACTCTGGAATCAGTCCAGAGGAATTCAATTTTAGATTAATTATTATTCGTTTTGTATTTGAAAAGCCTAAACAGAATAAAACATTAGAGCACAAACTTTTCATAATTTAATGCAGAATTTTAAACATCTTAACGAACAAACAACCTGCACATGAAATGTTGGACATTTTTATATTTTATTTTATTTCAGTTATTGTGTTTCAGGTAACGAAAAAAACTTTGTATAGATTTAGTTTAGTTAACTACAATATTTATATTATAAGATTTTTTTAATGTAGATGTATCACTAAAGTTTGAATGAGCTTTTGTAAAGCTTGAGATATAAAATAACGACAGTTTCTCTCTCTCAGATTTGCACCATCCTTTCAGTATCGACATCTTTGAGGATTTCATATACGGTGTGACCTATCACAACAACTTTGTCTTCCGCGTCAACAAGTTTGGCAAGAGTGCAGTGGAGCATCTGACCACAGGAATGAACCATGCCACAGATTTGGTCCTGTACCACCCTTACAAACAGCCAGAGAGTAAGTCTGGGAAATAAATCTGTCAACCAACCGATTCTTACATATAACTGTATTTGAACTCAATCACAAATCATAATTAATGTAGTTTTTGCCTCTTGATTGATAGAAGAAGGGAAAAAATTGCTGGGAGAAATTTAGACAAAAAGTTTTGATGTACTTTTAATGACATGTAAGGTTAGTTTGATCATTCATGTATCATGTGCTGTGTTTTTATCATAGTGGCCAACCCATGTGACAGGAAGAAGTGTGAGTGGTTGTGTCTGCTCAGCCCCAGCGGCCCAGTCTGCATGTGTCCCAATGGCAGAATACTGGACAATGGCACCTGCATAGAGGTTCCCACCCCAACGCTGTCCCCTGTCTGTGAGTATACAGCTGTGACCTTTCAAAAAAGGGAAACAGATGCTGCAGTTTCATGTGGTATTTGTTTAATGAACACTGACATCTATCAGTGTGACAGGCTGTGGTGCAGTATGACTGGCGCAATGTGTTCCTGTGCTATGCAGTGCAGTGACAGGAGTGAGGACACATAAGAGCAGAGTGGCAGTCAAAGGTGCAAGAATAATAGAATGGTTTGGAAATAAAACGAAACTGCAAAGCAATCATAGTTCCCATCAGTGTTGGGGAAGCTACTCTGAAACTATAGCTCGACCAGCTACAAGCTACTCATAAATTAAAGTAGTTAAGCTACATTCCAGCCACCCTTCTGAAAAAGTAGCTAGCAGACTTCAAGTTACTATCAAAAAGTAGCTAGCTACATTGAAACTACTTTCAATTATTTTTTTTATTTAATTAATTTTATTATTATGATTATTATTTACAATTAATATTACAAATAACTGAATAACTGCTAATGGAGAATTATCAAGTCAATATTATTTGTATAGCGCTTTTGATAATGCTAATTGTGTCAAAGCAGCTTCATAATGAAGTTATAAGTAAAATATTTGGGGTATAAAGCAACACATTGTAATGCAATCACCCAAAGAATGCAGTGAATTCAGGAATTCAGGTTGATTGGGACAATTTTGTCATTGGAATGACTTGGAAAAAGTGTCTTGTTTGATTTTGTAAACTACCATCCTTCGCCAAATGATAAGCACACTACTATATCGCGATTTTGTTTTCTGTGAAGGGGGATAGATATTTTTATATAGAGTTCAATTAAGCAGGAAAATTAATCAGTTTAAAAAATCTATTATTCACCTCCTGTATGTGCTTTAAGTATTCTATGTAGACCGCATTTTAATCTTTGTTTTGCTTAAATTACAGTTCATTTATGTGAAATATCCACTTCTGTACATCCTTTGCAAAATCATCAGACAATCTCTTGTCGGTAAACAGAGTGTAAAGCCGCAACGTGTGATATCACGGCAGATGGCAGTAATGAACAAATTTAGTTTGTGATCTAGTCAGAAGAAGATGCTGCACTGCATTACAGGCTTGTGACTTGTTAGAACCAAAGACTAAAGGGACTTTGGTCAGGACTGTAGCTTTTGGTCGTGTGCTACACTGCTACTTGCTGGAAAAAATAGTTAGCTACTGGAAAATCAACAGTGTTTTAAAAGTAGCTGAGCTACTGTCATGCTACTGAAAAATGTGGATACATTAGTAGTGTTGCTAATGGTAGCTAGCTACTTTGCAACATCAGTCTACTTATCACCTTATCACTGCGTTTGTAGTCGGCGTCACTAGCCAGACCGATAAACAAACACAGACCGGAAGTTATCTTCAGGCCAGGCGTATGCATCCAATGAAACCCTCTATATGAGTGAATTTGGGCTTGGAACGTGGACAAAGACAATAGTGTTCCTGTAGCTCAAACAGTAGAGCAATGTCAATTCACTGATGTCCACCAACTTAGACAATGCATTCGTCAAAGAAATGATTTCATGAAAGTCAGCATGTAATTAAACCTCTCAAGATTGATTGAAATTTCTTTATTTTTGGTCGTATTATTAATGATTAATTTGTGTATGTTACCCCAAAGATAGAAAATGTTGGGGTAGAACTGACTTTTCCACTGAGCTCACTTAGGCTTCATGGGTTATTGGATAATGTTATCCAGTGGCAAAATAGCTTTTAGGTATTGTTTTAGCAAACTAACTAATTGGTTTGGCATAATTTTGGTTTGGCTGGTAGCACCCACTTTTAACCATCAAAAATAGCTATCAAATTAAGTTCCATTCTGCATATTATTCTGGTTGAATATCAAGTTTTACTCTGAAATGTCACATTATGGAAATAAAATGGTTGTTCATTTGGGTTGACCTCTTATAAAACAAGCTCTTTTATCTGTCTCTTTGTCTTTCCTCAGCTCCGAGTGGCACCTGTAATCTGCTGTGTTTAAATGGTGGAACTTGTGTCCTGAATGCCAGAAAACAACCCAAATGTCGTTGTCAGCCCAACTATGGAGGAGAGAAATGTGAGCTAAACCAGTGCAGAGAGTACTGCCAGAACGGAGGAACGTGTACCGCATCTCCCACAGGTACAGTACCACAAAAACCTCTCAGGTTGTGCATGTAACCATGGTTCCCTGAGAAGAGGAACGAGATGCTGCATCTCCTAGAGGGCACTTTTGGGGAATGTCTTCAGCATGACAGGTGTCTGAAGTATGAGTCTAAACATGACAATGAACTTGACATTGGCAGGCAGCAGCTCATGACATCACAACAGGTGCACCCGAGAGTATAAAAGGGCACCTGTATAAAATGTCATCCACTTGTCTGAAAGGAGAGTGCAGGCCTCATTCCCCTTCTCGGGGAACCATGGTTACATGTGTAATCTGAGACGTTCCCTTTCGAATGGGAACTCCACGCTGCGTCGACTGGCCACATTCTTATTGAGGTCAATGAAAACGGCTCACAGAGAGCCCGAATGGCCCGTGGAGCTCTAGAGAGTGGAGGCCTAAATAAAACACCTCTCAAAGAGAGGTGGCCTAGCAACACTCCATGCTACCTAGCCAAAATCAAGCTGAGCTCTGGGAGCGGAGGCCTCAGCATGAAAAATTTCTAACATGAAAGAAGGCCTAACTACACCCCACACTCAGGATGTCTAGTAAGGAGGTTCACAGAGAGCCTACAACTCACAAGCGGAAGCCTCAAATAAAAACTCTCTATAGCAAGTGGAGGCCTGACGACACTCACAGTAGATGGCTGAGCTCTGCGAGTGGAGGCTTCAACATGGCACCTCTCTGAAACGAAACAATGCCTAATTACACTCCATGCTCTGGTCTTCTTGTAAGGAGGCTCACAGAGAGCCTACAACTCACAGATGCTGTCCTGGCAGAGCTCTGGCAAACGAGACCTCAATTTCATTGAGGCCTCAATTAAATAATTCCCTATAGTGAGAGGAGGCTAGACGACGCTCGCAAAAGATGGCTGAGCTCAGGAGCGGAGGCCTCAGCATGAAAAACTCTCTAAAATGAGAGGAGGCGTAACTACACGCTCAGGATGTCTTGTAAGGAGGCTCAAAGAGAGCCTACAACTCACAGACACCGTCCTATGCAGTGCTCTAAGCAAGCAATGGCCTCAACTAAACTAATTTTCTATAGAGAGTAGGCCTAATGAAGCTCGTAGTAAATGTGACCATACTCAGTACATCATGTGAGGCTCACAGAGAGTCTACAACTCACAGATACTGCCCTAGCATAGCCCTTGAAAAGTGGAGGCCTCAAATAAAATAACTCTCTAAAACGAGAGGAGGCCCAACTACACTCCATGCTCGGGACATTGTGTCAGGAGGCTCACCTAGAGCCTACAGCTCACATACGCCATCTTAGCGGGTCTCAGGTGCTCAATAGCGAGAGGAGGCCTGACGACTCATGCAGTAAATGGCAAGGCTCTAGCCTCAGCTTGACGACTCTCTAAATCGAGAGGAGGCCTAAACATACTCCACACTCAGGAAGTCTTGTAAGGAGGCTCAAGAAAGCCTACAACTCACAGAAGCTGTATGGCGAACGGAGGCCTCAAAGAAAAACTGTCTATAGCGAGAGAAGACCTGCAGATGCTCGCAGTAGATGATATTTTCCCAAGCTCCAGGAGCGGAGGCCTCAGCATGATGACTCTCTAAAATGAGAGGAGGCCTAACTACACCCCGCTTTCAGGACATCTTGTAAGGAGGCTCACAGAGAGCCCACGACTCACAGATGCTGTATTAGTGGAGCCCTAGGCGAACGGAGGCCTCAAAGGAAATAACTCCCTGTAGTGAAAGGAGGCCTGACGATGCTCGCAGTAAATGGCCGAGCTCTAGGAGCAGAGGCCTCAAATGATGATACTCAAAAATGAGAGTGGCCTAACTACGACTGAGGAGGAAGGAGGCAGATGTTAATTAGCCTCTGGGATCCCAGAATGCTCAGATTGATTACTCTGGATCACTTCCCTGAGATCTTTCCTTCTCCCTCCAGCTTCGCGCCTCCTCCGTGCTCTACCCCTCAAAGGAGGGGGAGCACAAGAAGCGGTGCTAGCCTTCTGGTCTTGCCTCTGGTCCTCAGACTGGGCGAGCCAGCCCCCTTCGTGGCTTGAGGCTTGGACATGGACCAGCACGGCATAAAGGTTTTAAAAGCAGCGGAGTGCGCCTTTGCCTCCCAAAATTTCCCAATCACCGTCTCAATGGATGTACCGAAAAGCTCGGAAGATGAAATCAACACATTGAGGAGAAAGTTTTTCTCTTTTTCCCTGAAATCCGCCAGTCTCTCTGTAGCCACCATCGCCGCCATTGAATGACCAATAGCGGCGGCTCTTTGCTTAGTGGCACAAAGAGCCAAATCTGTGGTACGGCGCAGCTCATCCACCACCTCCGAGGGAACTCCCCGGCCTTGATCCAGGTCCTTCAGCAAGTCAGCCTGGTAGGCTTGCAACACGGCCATTGTGTGCAAAGCTGCCCCAGCATGACCCGCTGCCGCATATGCTCTGCTATTCTGCCGTGATGTAACAGGCAATCGCTTAGTCGGCAGAGATGGCGTCTTCAATGCGGGTACCTCACCAACCGAGAGATAGCTAGCCAGTGTCTCTTCAATCGGAGGCATCGATGCATATGCATATTCCTGCATTCCCTCTACATCATCATAGTTTGCTTGTGAATAATGAATGCGAGCAGAATATGGCTTTCCCCAGGCTCTCCGCACCTCAGTGTGAAGATCTGGCAGAAAGGGAAGACTTGTACGAGCTGGGCGGTTATGTCCCGACAGAAAGCATTCATTGAGGCGACCATGAGGGGGCTTGCGCTTCTCACGCTTTGACTGCAAATCTAATCTCTCCGTGGCGCAACATCCAACAGCTCGTCAGATGCGGGGCAGGCAGGCTGTGAGTGCTCAGAGACATCGTCGATCTCAACAGCCTCTTCCTGCTCATCTTGGCCTGAGGGGAGGAACATGCTTGCTGCCAGATCGGATTACATGAGAGACAGCACATCATGGCGCCTGCCAATGTCAAGTTCATTGTCGTGTTTAGACTTCAGACACGGTCATGCTGAAGACATTCCCCAAAAGCACCCTCTAGGGGACGCAGCGTGGAGTTCCCATTCGAAAGAGAATTCAACATATGGGCTTTAAATTTCTTCTCACGTGTCTAATCTGACATGACACTGCTGTACAACATATCAGTGAATCCTGAGAGACA
>JAUZSZ010000110.1:4069390-4079698 GCA_034780575.1 Labeobarbus marequensis | reverse complement strand
ATTCCCATGCTGGAGATAACAGCTGGCATTGGAGCAGTACTGCCAGTGTGGGGTGGGAAAGTGATATCATCACCTGCCTTCCAATCATAACAACATCATCAACACAGAAAGTGAAGGAATAAGATAAAGTGAAAGAAATTTTTCCCCTAGACAAATACATAGGCAACCTAATAGTAAAAATATTCCACAAAAATTAGTCTGAAAAAATATCTACCATACCTTCATCTGCCTCAAACAAAGGCAAATGGCACTGCGAGGCTAAACCAGCGTGCAACCATTTCACATACACAGGCATCTTTCACCATTCCTTACATTCCACAAATCTCCTTTAGATGTCTTTATTGATTAAAGATAAAATAACCACAGGGCTTTCATAGAGAAAGGCATCTTAAAACTCTCTAGGGAAATGCTTTAAAGTCTCTTTGAACAGGCCAAAAATGTCTCTAAGATGCATCAGTTAATGATCAAAAACAACATTACAGAGCTTGATCTGTTTAATTCTGCCGTACTGTTGGTGCCAGCGGACGAAACTGACACCATATCTCTCCTCCACAAGTTGTTTTCAAAATGAAACTTGAGCAAATGAACAAAACAGGGATTCTGGCTGGTGACCACCTGTAGTCAGGCTGAGCCGATGTCCTCACAGCTCCGGGATGATGTTTACGGGCATGTGAGGTAAGCTGACAGGCGGATCACCCCCTCCTCCCTTGGAGGAGACTATAGCACTGGCTGCTTAGAAAGCAGAAATGAGATTAGCGGGGCGCAGAACGGCCTGGTGCCCATTGTCTGCCCATTGTATGCCTGCATTATCGCACCCACTCAGGGTGTTGACGGGCCCACGGTTAGCCGTCGTTCTGCTGACGTATGCTGGGCCTTTGTGTGCCAGGTACGAGTCCCGAGATGGTGCGTCTTTCTCATGATGAACTAACAGAGTCAAACAAACACAAATGAAGACATAATATATGTTTATATTGTTTTTATATAAAGTTAAATATAACTACTCTAACACTAACTTAAACTCAATAAAAAACAATTTTTAAATCACTACTTTTGAAGACATCCTCAAACGGATGCTTTTTTTTTAGTTTTGCTTTGTCCAGATCTAGTTGTCTTCCCAAAAGTATAGCTTGTCAAAGTATAAATATAACAATACAATATTATAACAAATATAATATGTTTACAATATGGATATTGACATTTGGGGGATATGATAAGCCAACAATTATTTTCATGTTATGGCCAGTAACAAATAAATGCCTGATATCAGTAACTATAAATAAAAAGGGATAGAACAAGGGATAGAACTGATATAACGACAGAAAAATGGAACAACAGAATGAAAGATAGATAGAACAATAGAATGAAAGATAGATAGAATGAAAGATAGATAGAATGAAAGATAGACAGACAGATAGACAGATAGATAGATAGGGTGCAAATTGGGCACTTCATCACAATACAATATGATATAAATTATCACACCCAGCGATACAATACTTCTAAATTGCAAAAATTGCTAAATAATTGGATGCAAAATTCACTTTACAAGTTGTTTGAACATAAAAGTGTGTTGGAAAAGTATTTCATAGTTGGAAGTGTGTTTATCCATCTTATAATGATACAAATCCACCCAGTGTTTTTTTTTTATTTTTTATTTTTATTAAATCCTTATTTTAAAATCCCCTTTCTCACATAAGGCTTTTCTGAGAATGACGTAGTTTTGTACAGGCCACTCCCACGATAGTTGATTGATAAGGCCGTCTTACCTTAGACCCGAACTTGTCATCAGTCCGCCATTATGTCGACTCCGGTGCAGGGAAGACAAGCATGTCTCCAATTACGCGATTGAGGTGATTTGTTGTTGGATGTAATAATGAATATAGCCGTCATGATTTATTCCCGACATCTGAACCGCTGAAGACGCAGAGGATTAACGTTACTTTCGTTTTTGAAGGGAATACGCCGATCCCCGATCTGCCTAAATGTGTCTGTGTTCGCGTGAATCATTCATGATCCAGCTTCATCTGTAGAAGTGAGTATAAGGGTTTTTTATGAATCTTTGCAAATCACCTTTCCTAATAACGTGCTAGTTAGCCAGTTTCTCGACTAAAGTAAACAGTACTGCTTGTCACCCCACGGAAGAGAGGGGTGGGGTCAGCAGAGCTCATTACCATTTAAAGCAACATGGACTAGAATGGCTTGCTAAAAACAGAGCTGATTTTGACATGGTAAAAAAGGTGTTTTTTTTACACTACCATTGAGAAATTTTAACCAAAGTGTGTTATAAACTTTTCATTAAGACTCTAAAGAAGAATCATATCAACTTGTGGAAAATGGGCATCCGATGACCCCTTTAAATAATAAAAAATAAATAAATAATTGGAAAAAACATCAAGTCACACATAAGATCAATAATCTTATGACATGACAACAGTCAAAAAAGTCTTTCAGGGTTCTGTGCTAAAATGTGCAATGTGTAAAATATAGTGTAAATCCTCAATAGGAAAAAACCGAACAAAAATTAGGTACTCCAGATGTAGAAAAAAAAAACATTAATGCAGAAAAATAAATACAAAAATAAAGCTGGATGGACAGACGGACGGACGGACGTATGGATGGATGGAATAAAGCAATTCAAAAATAATAAAAAATATTCACTATCAGCCAGTTAAAAAATTACAATGACCAACACAGTGATTACATATTGCGCATCTCCACTTTATAATACTTCTCACTAAAACATCCTACGCATTATATGAAGGGTAAACACACTTTTCAATTTCAAAGTCATTCTGTGGGCTCACAAAACAAATCTGACATCTATTCCAAGAATCAGCTGCACGCTTTGCTTACCTTGCAGTTTCTACCAGGGGCAGTGCTAAAAAACACAAACACGTACCAGATCTGTCTGACAGCTGATGATAAATCGAAGTGTTCTCTATACCTTAAACTCACAGGTACTCATGCACTAGCAAACCCGCACACATCAGCGGTATATGAAAATCTTAATTGTGGCCACATGTGCGCACGCTGGAGGCTGGGTAATATAAAACTTTGTGGGTTTAGTGTGTTATTTCTCTAACCTGAAGTGTCACTGTGTTGGGGAGGGCATTAGATGGCCCCTCAGTCACGGTAGAAAAGCACATTAAGATTTCAAAGCACGGCGTCTGTGTAATGATGATTTAGTAGCTTGGGCAAGAAGGCTTTGGATCCACACATCCTTTTAATACTACATAAATAAAGAGGTTATTAAATTAAGCGGACACTGCACACACCCAGTGAAGCTGTGGCATACACTGAATTCCAGCAAGATGCTGTATTTGTATGAGGGAACAGTGGTCAATTGTGTGGGTGAGCAACAGTTTACCTGCGCTCAACACTTTATGGTATACATCCTCAGAGACGTTCCTCCAGACCAAAGGAAACTAACTGTTAGAAAAAGCGCACACTTTTTTTTGTGTGTGCTTTAAATGTGTGCTTACATGCACTAGAGCACAGTCCCATTGTGCATTAACTGAGACTCACATCTGAGCAAACATAAGCCATGTGTCAACAGAAGCAGATAGACAGCAGGGAAGAGAGAGACAGCGAGATGTGAGATCAGTTTCATGGTTGATCTCATGATGTGAAGAGAGGCTGTTGAATTAATCGGGCATGTTATAAAAATCACAGTTTCTACATGCATATGAGTTAGGGCTGCACGATATTGGAAAAAACTCACATTGCGTTATTTTGTTTTTCTGCTATATATATATTGCGATATGAAAAAATTGAATTAAAAAAATAATAATTCACCAGATAGCTCTAATCGAAAAAAATAATAATCAGTGATTGGGGTGATTTACATCAGTAAATCAGCATAGAAAATAAACAAATTAAAAACACAGATAAAAATAACAGAACAAAGATACAAATGAAATAAACAGTTCTTTATATTTTTCAGGTAAGTCTAACAGTATTCAGGTACAGAAATTGAATAATCAAATGTAAAATAACACTGCATAGTCTTCACTGTATAAATTAAATCCAATAAATCTGTAGTAAGCTACAAAAGTGATTTTTCTCTGTGTTTTGTTGTTTGATTAACATGACACAGAAAACAACAGGACATTAAACTGCTGTTATTGTTACTGTTATTGTTGTGCTGTTATCCTCTCTTTCTCAATTTTTTACCTTCACCTAAGACATAAGAAACAGTTTTTTACAAGGATACTTGCAGTCAGAGACATGCTTTTTGACACAGTTTCGTGCATATGTGTCATTTCAGGCACAAATTGTAGCTTAAGTGAATGGAGTTCAGTGTTCACGTGCATCTGTGTGGCTCTCACCTTGTCTACAATGGACGCCAGCGGCACAACAACATACAATAGAACCCATTATAATCAGTGATGCTGTGAGACTGACTACACTGGATGCGGTGCGACACGACATATCCCCGCCTGTTAACTGATGCCTCGTTCTATTTATGACCTACTGACACAGAGTTCAAATGATTTGCAACGGTCGCTTAGTCGCGTCCAGCATAGACAGACTTTGGGGCCATTTACATGGCGCGCCTAAAAACGCGTGGAAAACACCTGCCACGACGCTTTCTCCTTCTTTCCAAAGCGCTCTGGAGTTTGCGCTTTCGTGGCATCTGCCGTTGCTAAGCAACCGTGACCTGCGCTCTCCTCGACGACACGGAAGTTTCAACAAAGGATAAATGGATTTCTTCCATGCAAATTTGCTCCATGCAAAGCACAAAGACTGGAATGGTTCCATTGTAATAACTATTTTCATTATTGATTTGCTGTTGCAGCACTAAAAAAAATTTGTTTACAAGCATATTCTCAGAAACATTCTGTTCAAAAAACAAGACACTTTATCTGGATCAATAATGCCACAACAATAACACACCAAGCCATCTAAAGAGATCGAAACCTGTATTTAAGAAATGTTTGTGCTGCATACCATTCGAAACAGATGGATCAAAAATGTTTAATCCAATGTGTATGCAATTTATCTTGATGGAAACATCCCTGGGCTGTATAAACACATGCCTGTCATCCACTCACCAATAACACTTACATTTACTTTATTCACTTACATTCCCACAGGATTTTGTTTTAGTGATAGAGGTCACTGACCCATCCTCCTTTCCCTTCAAAATGCAATCTGACCTACTAGCATTCTTAACTATAATCAATACTATTTTTTCCAACATCTTTTTGTAGTTTTCTTATTAAATTATATCTTTAACTACACATTATCATAAGAACAAACAGTTAGTAATTAGACTGTCAAGTGTTGCTAATCTTAAAAAATGGCCATTTTCAGGTTTCAGAGAGCGAGCGAGCCATCTGCTCAATTCAGTTTATGATTCAGAACAATGCATCCACTTCAACTCACAATTAGGTTTGACCAATCCATCCAATGTTTTTCCCATCTAAACATAATAATGATAAATACTGCAAATAGTGTAAAATACAAGCATTCATTAATAAAATATAAAAGAGAACAATTTTACACTTTGAACAGCTAACTGCACCATCTTATATTTATGCTGCTTTTCTGACAACAGAAGTCCGTTCTGTCATCTACAAAACCAACATGCCAAAAATGCCATTTTTGCCAATAAAGACTTTAAATGCATATCATTCAATTTAACATGATACACGTTCGAACAAATCCAACCACATTTAACACAGACCCTTTCTTTTCCATTATGCAATAATTTCATAAATTTACAATGCAATGTCATGAAAGCTAAAAATAAATAAATTAAAACTTAGGGGTGCGCGATATTGACAAAAAATAATATCTCGATATTTTCTGGGATTTTATCGATAACGATAATTAGACAATATTTTGCTGAGTGTGTTATTGTGCTGGTGTCTTAAAGACGGCTGTGGACTGTGTGGTGGTCAGTTCACACGGATAAACATTAATCTTTTCCAGTAAGTTTAAATTGACTTTTACATTTTGTGGCTGTGTTTGGAATGATTTTTGTTGTCGAAATAGTGCAAAAACAGGAAATATATTGTCTAAAACATAAGTCTCTTAACTTCTTGTTTATTGAACTGTTCAACATCAGAATCAATATCACATTCGTAATCATTGTATTTTTTTGGGAAAAAAAAACTGCACTCTTCGTGTGAAATTAACTATATGAAGTGGTACAAATATATACATTTTCTGCCCCCATGTCTTGAATTTGTGATCATTCTAAATGTATTTTAATAGACGGAATCATGCAGTGAAGAACACACACTAAATGCATAAGCACACTAGTCTAGACTTCACGTGATGTAAGTGTGCACTCTGTAGGGGTGTTTTAAATGGTTTTTGCAAAATATTCAATGTCAAATCGCACATTGTTAAAACAATTATGATATTATCGCAGACAATATACATATAGCACACCTCTATAACAGAGCTCGTCTGGGACAAGTGGTTATTTTTAAAGGGCAAGTTAAAGAGAATTTTACTTGTCCGACCAGACAACTAATCTAAAATTAAATAAAATTAAAATTAAAAACTAAACTAAAATTTCTGTGAGAATGATTCTTTATTATTAGTGTAAACGGCGACTGATAATGGATAATCAACAGTAACGAGGCCGTGCAGCTGAGGCTCACGCAGCCGGTCTGTCTGTGAGGCAATCTCGTGGAGAAAGCAAAACAAATGAACAACTGCACACAGAAGAAACACACTGCAGTCAAAATGTAACTTAAGTTTTTATATTTATAACATATAGCCTAGTTAAGCAACATGACACGACCAAGAGAGTGAAGTTTTCCCTGAAGACCACGACTGCAAATTTGACAATGATCTTACAAGAGTTCAAACAAGTAGTTAATACACATTTTGTACAATATTGACTATTTTTGTTTGATTTGTTTAAAGAAAATAGTTCCAAACTTAGATCACAGCAGAACAGTCATGCATCTGAGCAACACAGCGGTGTTTCGTTACTAATTAATCACTTGAGTCAATGACTCAGTGGTCCATTTATAAATAGAGGCACTTGCCTCATTCTTGATGAATCAGCTGTCTGAACGAATCATTTGAATGAATGACTCAATGACTCACTCGTTAAGACAGTCACCTAATGCATGTTTACTTTCATATTTAAAAGTAGCTTATCTTTACATTTCCCTAGCATTTCATATTTGTATATTTTTAAAAAACTGATTTAAAACACTAAGCTCATAACATTATTTATTCCGTTATAATTTCATGCTAGATTTCAGCTTCATTAAATTGTCTGCAAATGCATAAATGGCACTTTAGCTGCTTCTGTTTCTTCTGCAGCAGAAAGATCAGTTTTGTTAATACTGATTTCATTTGACTGGTAACAGCCCTATATTCTCATTATATTAAGTGAAATTATTAATAAAATCTAAGAATTTGATATGAAAAATGACGCATACATTTAATACGGTTAGGGAAAAATGGCCTTTAATTAGGCAAAAAATGACCTGGAAATCAATTTAAGTAAATTATAGTATGCAGTAACTCATATAAATGTTCTTTCCCAACAACAAAATTGTGGCCGGTGAAAATGCTGAGTGGCTAGTAATTTTGGAAAACCACTAGCCACAGTGACTGCAGAGCAAAAAAGTTGATGTCAAGCCCTGGTAGTAATAATAATAATAATAATAATAATAATAATAATAAACAGGAAAATAGAATCATTAATGCAAAATTCATATAATGAGGCACTGAGGCATGTGCACTGACCAGTCTCATGAGGACGCTTCTAGCTTCTTGCTGGAATGTAATTGACCTTTGACCCCTATCACAGGCTTGCTATCCCAGCAGCCCCGTCAAACAACACCCCCACTAAAGCAAACAGCCGTCCACTTGACCAGAGTCACGCTGGACGCATCAATCTCACAGAAACCGCTGCAGAAACACTCCAGTACTCCTGCAGGAGTTTAATAAAGTCACTTCCATGCCACTTCATCCTCTCTCACGCCAATCACTCTCCACAGCTGCTCCTCGCTTCACTTCTGAAATCAGTCAAAAAAGCTGGACGAGCGGAAACAACCGATGTTACAGGAGCGGGAATCTTGGATCCGTGTGTCGTTTAGAGCGAATAGGTTTACAGGACTGCTTCTTCAGTGTGCGGAGCCGCTCAGAGCCAGACACAGAGAGCAGCATTCAGATGCAAAGAGACGCAGAGCTCTGCTCTAATCCAGCTATTGAAGCGCTGCATCATGGGACGCCGTGTTCAGATAGAGCTGCCTATCAGCGGAAACTCCACCAGAGGAACAGAGTTTCCAGTGTTTTTACAGCAAACCAGTCCGTGTGTGTTGGGAAGTGCTGAAAGCCAGAGTGTTTTCTGGAGCGACGCGGCGCCGGCCACACATGCTAATTTGCAGACGGAGGAATTCGTTTTCTCAAAGAGTTTTAATTGAACTGGACATACTTGCAAGAGCAAGAAATGAAGAAAAAACAAACTGCAAAAACAGAAACCCTGGCGGTCTGACGCGTCAAACAGACACGGAAAACTATTAAAAACACCAGCAGAATGAGAAATGTAGAAGAGACCATCAAATGTGCAAAACACTGCAGAAACAAGAGGGATTTCAGCAGACTCTCACACTCACACACACACACACGTGTGCGCGCACACTCACACAAAGCGGCTGAGATCATGGCCTTGGAGCAGCAGCGGTGGGTTAGCCAGACGCTCAGAGTTGTGTGGTAATTGAGTGTGTTCACCATTGGGCAGGAGCGGAGCAGACCCCCGCGAGCGGCTCGTGACGCAGCCGCAGCTGAGCGCATCAGCAGCAGACGGAGCTCTGCAGTCCTTCAGCAGCACAAATCAGCTTTTAATAAGAACATCAGCCCGTAACAGCGCAGAGAGAGACGCCACGACCTGCCTCTGTGTGTGTGTCTGTGTGAGTGAGTCTGTGTGTGTGTGAGAGTGAGTGTGTGTGAGTCTGTGAGTGATTGAGTGAGGCTTCATTTAACTGATTTTTTGTGAGAAAGGAAAGTGTAAATCTGGTTTGTGTCGCTATTTTACTTATTATTATTATTTTTTTTTACAAAATGAAAGTTCACGACACTAAAGATTACTAAAACTAGAACAAAAATGAATTTAACATCGGTTTTGTGTTTTCCTGAAGCTCACCTGGAACACAGCACTAGCAACACAAGATCGCAGGTTCAATGCCAGCAAAAAACAAAACAAAAACACAAGTAGAACCGAGATGAAAGATTCTGTTGAAGAGAGAAATGTTGAAACTCCCTGAGAACGACACACACACACAAACGCGACAAAAACTACAACAAACTGTCTCTCTCTCTCTGTGTTTCTCTCTCTCTCTCGTCTTTGTTCAGCAGAAATCAATCCCTCTCAGATTAACATGTAAAAAGGCATCAAATTAATTTCAGCAACACAAATATGAGATCAGCAATGGATCTCACACACAGTAATGCTCTTAGCGGCTCAATAAGGTGTGTGTGTGTGTGTGTGTGTTGAGGGTCAGTTAATCTCATTGTGAAAGCAGCTAGTCTGCAGCCGCATTAGGATCAAACCTCAGTAACGGCCTGAAAAGAGTGAAAGAAGAAAAGACGAACCATTAATAATTAAGACACAAACAATGGAGGCATTTCAGTCTCTCACGCTGCAGAGAATCAAACGTGATTAAACGGTCTGATGACACGTGAACGTTTTTAACCCCAGTCAATGAGACACACGACCCACTGCATCAGTCCTGCAGAACTAGTGAGTGTCTGCTAACCAGCGAGTGAACAGATGACCAGAGCACGAGGGTCGCTGCGGTAGATGCTGTTGACGGTCACTAGCCCACCACGACACCACCCCTACCATCGTTTTGATTTTTTTATAGTAATAAGATCATTTAGTTCAGTTAGAGAACAGACACTACAATTAAAAACTGAACACGCTGCTCAACGCAGTCGCATCACAGACCAGATTTCATTTATCACGTGAGGAGAAGAGCGAGGCGAGACAGACAAGAGTTTCAACAACACATGCAAAAGCACCTGTTTTAAAAATATTCTGGATTTGAAAAGCCTGTTGACTTCTGCAGTATATCTGAGGTGATAATGGAAGTTTTCTTTTAAACATTTGTTTCTTATTTATTTGATTCCACAGTGTTTGCTGATCTTATAGCCTACCTAAACCTTGTGCAAATTATTTGTAATTTTATATTAGGCATATAGCATGGTGTATTTTTATTCGTTTTGTTAAAAGTTATATGTTCTAGTTATAGCCTATTTTGTTGTTCCTTTAATTGAATTCAAGCAATTGATGCCGAATTGCCGCAAATTTAAAAGTGAAAGTAAAATGCG
>JAUZSZ010000110.1:2701086-2712194 GCA_034780575.1 Labeobarbus marequensis | reverse complement strand
GTTCTGGGGCACCATTGACTTCCATAGTATTTTTTTTTTCCTATTATGGAAGTCGATGGTGCCCCAAAACAGCCTGGTTACAAACGTTCTTCAAAATATCTTCCTTTGTTTTTGGCAGAACAAAGACATTCATACAGGTTTGGAACTACTTGAGAGTGAGTAAATGATGACACAATTTTCATTTTTGGGTGAACTATCTCTTTAAAGAACGGTAACCGAAAACTAACATTAGCAGAACGTTGTGTTAGCAGCTAGTTTCCACAGTTTAGTTAAGGCTGAACATTCAGTAACAATACGTTACTTGTTTACTGAAATGTCTGACATCAGTAAAATGACAGTGTTTCAGACTAAATAATACTGAGGTGTTAAGTTCAGTACCTGTTTTTTTTTTTTTATTATTTTAACTTCCAGTTTAACAATATTTCAACATTTAGCTTCATAAAGTTAATTCTCATTAGTAGAATATCCAGGAAACATTACAGGGCTGTTTAATCTAAAATGTTACAATGTGGTTTTAAAGTATTCTTTCCCTTACAAAAATTACCATGATAATCATAGTAACAGTTCTAGTAAAACTGATAACTTGTTACCAATGTACATAAAAGAAAATAACATAGCCTATGTGTTTTAATATTAAATGTAATGCATTAATATAACATTAACTATTGTAATTTATTTTATTTCAGTGGTTACCATGGTGTTTTTTGTAAGGTCCTGTGAAATGACTTATTTAGGATGGGATATATGACAGATATTTATGGTGATATTTATGTTCTTACTCTTGTTTGTATTTGCATTAAATGCTGCTTTTTGATTGCATTTACTCTATGATAAAATTAAGCACAGTAGGAGGGTTTGCTGGTTAAGTTGTGCAGTAAAATATGTATTAGATCGTTGATATTAAGCAACATTTGTATTTGCTTTTTTCTATTCTCATTTGTACCCTTTTTTTGTGTCCTCATTTGGTTTTACATGACTGCCTGATTTCAGGGGCTTGTCTAGACGTGTCTTGGGACACTTTTCATGCTCAGCTGTCCTCATTAATTACCATGACACATCTGTTTGTCTCCCAGGTTAGAAATCTAGCAACCTACATCTGAAAATGCTAATACAAAACAATGATTTACGTGAGTGATTCTGACCTTTTACACTGTAAAAAAAACAAAAACAAGTTAGTCCAACTTAAAATTTTAAGGCAACCAACTTCAGCAGATTTTCGAGTTTTCTCAACTTGTTGTTTTAAGTTTATACAACAAAAAGTTGAGAATCTCCTACAAAAATGAGTTGAGAGAACTCAAAAATCTGCAAAAAGCTGGCTGCCTTAAAATTTTAAGTTGGCTCAACTTTTTTATTTTTTACAGTGCAGGGTCACAAACGTGGTTTTAACAGTGATGCCATAGAAGAACTATTTTTGGGTCCCTCAAGGAACATTTCATTGAACATTTCTGTGAAGAATAATTTTTAAAGAGGCTTTTTCCACTATCAAGAGCTTTTTTTTTCTTTTTCTTTTTTTTTTGCAATGGAAAAGTTCCATGGATGTTAAAGGTTCTTTATGGAACCATCGACGCCAATAAAGAAACTTTTTAAAGGAGACATAATACACAGCCTCATGTTAATCTTGAGAACATATACAGCATGCCGTGGGCAGAGCTAAAGAGTCACAAGCAGTGCAGATTTTGTGTAGCGATTGTCTGCAAGCTGTGACAACACATAAATAAAACGGACAAAAACTTTAGTTACTTAAATTGTAATTAATTCGTTTATAAACATTCGTCACCAAAATAGCATGAATAAACACCCTGGAGAAGCAAACTGCATCCACTGTTCCCTTAACACTGCTTTTTTAAAGAGCATTATATGTAGCAATATTGTAAATATGTGTTTTAAACCAGGAAGGCTAGACAATGGATGTCACACAAGCAACGTACAAACTTTGTGCAAGAGTTATGTGGTGAACCTCTTAATCTCAGTCGATTCAATATAGAAAGTGACGGCGCTTTCTGCATCTGATGCTGCATTAACTGCACATATTCTCTCAGAGACAAATCTTCATATGCTTGCTGATAACAGTATACAACTGAAAAAAATTATTCATTGAATCTACTAAATCTACTAAATTTTTTTTAAGGTAAGTGGTTGCAATTAGTTTATTTAGCTACATTTAAATAAAATTTATTTGACTAACTTTCAACAAAATTTGTTTATTTAAATGTAGCAAAAATAAATTGATTGCAATCACTCAACTTAAAATAATTTAGTAAATTCAGTGAATAATTTTTTATGTTCAGGCCACAAGAGAAATATTAAGGGAGTAATTTAAAACATTTAGTTAAAACATCATAGGCTAGTGAAAAAAAAAATAAAATAAAAAATTTTAAATTTTAAAATATATATAAAAATAAATAAAGAGAAAAGAAACATATGATTCACTGAATTTACGATTTTTTTTAAGGTAAGTGGTTGCAATTTATTTTAGCTACATATAAATAAACTTTTTTTTTTTAAAGTTAGTCAACTAAATGAATAAATGTTATATGATAAATGATAAATATTTAAATGTAGCTAAAATAAATTTAGTGCAACCACTTACCTAAAAAAATAATTGAGTAAATTCAATGAATCATTTTTTTCAGTTACGCAGTGATGTGCTATGAAATTACTACAGGGCAAATTAATTGTAATATTAATTTAATAATAAAAGTAACTTAATAATAATAATAATAATAATAGGCCTAATATGTAACAAGCCTATATTAATTGAAAATGCCAAATTAAATATAACTAAAGTGTATAAAATAATTTTATTCAGAAATGTCATGTTTGTAAATTTTTTCTTTTATTTGTTAATTCGTTATTTAAATTAATATGCCTACAAATTAGGAAACAGGTGCAGTTAATCACCAGTGTCAGTCACAAAATCTATTAAAAAAATAAATAAAAGTAAAAATAAACAAATAAATAAAATAGGCTAAACTTTGTGAGGACGACTGGCAACAGCTGGTCTTTAATTCTTTAGACACCACACACCAAACGACTGAAAACAATTACATTCATAATCAGCCTGACAGTATATTGTGTTCCCTAGTCAGTGTGAGTTTTTAAAAGTCTTTTTTACAGGATTATGCATTGCTGCTGTTTTTCTAACAGTTTCTAACACACAGCTGCAAATTACAGTCCAACCGAATGGGTGAACACGCACGAATTTACATCCCCAAAACTCATAAAACTCATCAAGAATTATGCAAAAACACATTTTATTTATTTGAGATGTTATAATTGAGATGTTCTGTTAAAAAATATTAAAAATTTGTATAATAAACTGGTGGGGCACTGCCTAGCCCCTGCTGAAAAGTTCTTTGGGAAACCAAAATTGGTTCCTCTATGGAATCGCTGCAAAGACCCTTTTGTGGAAATTTTATTTTTTAGAGTGTAAATTACAGTCATGCTGTACATTTAATCAGTTTCCTGGGAATCCATGACTAATAATGATCTAAATAATGGTGGTTTACTGCTCGTGAAGCACATACCTTACCTTCTCTTCAGTGTGGTTTTCCTCCAGTCGCCTCTTGTTCTTCATCTTGCCCTGTTTAGTTTGCATCTTCCACTCTTCATCTCTCAGCAGATTGGCTGAATGTGAGTTTCTGAGAGTCCTTTGGTCCACCGGATCAAATTCTATATCACTCCAGACCTAGAAAACATGCAATATAACGTATATGTTGACACATCTGACATAAAAGTCTTGCCATTTTTATGTTTGATTGTTTCATGTTTGATTTCCTCCAAATGAATTGAATTCAAATCTGAAGCTAAAAAAATGAATGTGTGTCCATCATTGACTGGTACACAGTTTTATGCAAAATATGTTCCAGTTTCATTTTAATTTATTTATATAGCACACTTAAAAACGACAGAGCCGACCAAAGTGCTGCACAGAGAAATAGAATTAAGCCAATAACCATAAAACAAAAAACAAAAATCAAATAAAAGGTGACACAAGTAATACACAACACTAAATATACACACAGTAAAATGGTATACAGCAGTTACTCCAGCCCATAAGCCTTTTTAAAAAGATATGTCTTTAATAAAGATTTAAAAACCTGAACAGAAGTGGCCGATCGCAAGTAAAAAGGCAAGTAATTCCACAACTGAGGTGCTGCCACCGAGAATTCCCGATCCCCCTTAAGTTTTAAACGTGTTTTAGGAACAGATAACAATAAGGTGTTTGATGATCTTAAAGGCCTGTTGGTCTGATAATGGGAGAGAAGATCAGATAAATAGTTTGGTGCTAAGCCTGTCAGGGACTTATAAACAATTAGTAATACCTTGAACTGGATTCTGTATTCAATGGGGAGCCAGTGCAAACCAGCCAAAACAAGAGCGATATTTTCCCTGTTCCTAGTTTTTGTTAAAAATCTGGCCGCAGCATTTTGGACCAACTGAAGGTGAGACAGACAAGATTGAGCAACCCCTAAATACAGTGAATTACAGTAGTCAAGTCTGGATGAGGTGAATGCATGGATAATAGTTTCTAAGTCTTTAAATGAAAGAAAAGATTTGATTTTGGCAATCATCCTAAGCTGAAAAAACGCTGATTTGACAACGGAGTTAATTTGCTTGTCAAATTTAAATGCCGGGTCAAAAATAACTCCCAGATTTCTTGCATGAGAACCTACAGTGTTAGCTATAGGAGCCAAGGTCTTTGAGAAGGTGTTTGCAAAATCCGAACGTCCAAAAACTAACACTTCAGTCTTAGAGTCATTTAATTGAAGGAAGTTATCCACCATCCAATTTTTAACTTTAACAGTCAAATAATGGCTGGAGAGATGTATTCTCATCAGACTTAACAGGGAGATAAAGCTGTATGTCATCTGCATAACAATGATACGAAGTCTGATGCTTACAAAAAATATTAGCCGATGGAAGGAGATGGGAAAACAATCGAAGGCCTAAAACAGATCCCTGTGGGACACCACATGTACACGCAGCAGAAGAGGAAGTGATGTTGTCAATTTCTACAGAAAACGTTCTCCCCTTAAGATAGGATGCAAACCAGTTTAAAGCTATTCCCCTGATGCTGAAATACTGCTTGAGACGTTTCAGCAAAATAGAGTATGTCAACTCCAAATGGCCAAAATCTGCAGATATGATCAATAAGTCCAAGCCAACATACATTTTTCACTTTAACTTATCAAATTAAACCAATTCCAGCTTCATTTTTTAAGTTATAAGAGATTCAATTTGATTTCAGTTTTGTATAATTTGTTGAAATGACTTGTAAATCCAATTTTATTATACTTAATTTAAGGCAGCAACTGAACTTAAGTTTATAACTTAAATAGGTGGGAATTATTATAATTATCGTGGGATTTTTGTTAATGTTTTGTTTTTTTGCACTGTGGCTATGACTGTAAGCAATAAGAGTTGAACCGTTCAGACAGCAAATCAGGTCAGAAATCTGTGCAAAAGTAGCTTAGCAAACACAGAGTAACAGCTGGCATGCAATTAAAATGATTAAATGCAATTATCTGCACTTTCATATGACCAGATTTTGCAGTTCTTTAAATATTTTTTAAAGATTATTTATTATACAGCAACTTTAGTGGCCACATACATGACATTATACGGTGTGTAAAAATTCAGATAAGGAGTGAATTTCTCCACAACGCATTATCAAATTATCAAAACGTTTTCACAACGTCGTCACCCAAAACATACAACACATTTACAGAGGTAAATCTGGATGGAATCATAGTCTGACATTGTAAAGTACACTATATTCCAGCCTTTAGCAGACAACAAGTAACTGTTGGCATGATTACAAATGAATCACGTAGTAGAAAAGGTATCAAATAACAGGCCTATAATCCCAGAACATGAAGTGCATATCAACACAGACACATCTTGCCTGTATAAGAAGAATAGACAGATAAAATACAATATAATTCATAAGAAAGAGCATTTGCTTTTCTTTCAGCCTGTTCTTGAAGTAGTTCATGTCTCATGCTGGTAAAATCATTTATATTATAAAATGCACAGTCAATATTTCTTCTGTTAAATAACAAATACAGTAAGCAGATTTTAGCATTATAATTGCATTTATTTATTTTTGATTTGGTTTAACTCTGTATCAGCAGCAATGGCTATATTCGTGTAAAATCAACAGTATTATGTCATCCAGTCTGTCTGAAATAGAACAAACTGAGACAGACTAAATCCAGAAGAACTGTGTCTCCAAGACACTTCAAGAAACCATTTTTTAGCTGCTGGAAATACTAGTTTTCTAATAATTTTGGCCTCCACTATACATCTATTTTTCAAAATAATAACAATCGCCTTGATTTAGTACTGGACTTGCATTATAAACACAAAGTGTCACATTCGTAATATAGTGCGATCGGAATAATGTGGTCATGCAAGACATTTCCATTATTCAGTCTCCTCTCAGTAAAATACTAACCGTGTCTGCGGTGGACATAGAGGAGACTCGCTGGAACTTGACCTTTGACCCTGATGACTGTCGGCTGAGCATGGGCTCTCTGAAGGAAGACTCGCTGTTGGACACTGAGATGCAGTCTTTCCGTGACGACTGGGCCAGAAAATGCAGACACGGCACCTTCTCAGCCAGCGTGTCTCTGTGAATCAGTCAGAAATATAGACTGCGTCACATATTGTCTCCGTATCATGTGGCTGTTGAGGCGACTGCACTCAAACAAACCTGTACTTGGAGCGTATGATGGCGTAGATGAAGGGATTGTATATGGCTGATGCTTTAGCAATCACTGCAGGAACTGCCTTGGAATACGGCGTGAGAACGTGGCTGTACCTGGAACAGAAAAATAATAACCAAGGCACATCTTCAGCTCTAGAAATAGCACATCACTGCCTCACAGAAGCTCACGCTGGTCTTTTCTGCAAGCATTATTTTGCAAGAAAACTTTTGCAATCCTGGTGTGCATCAAAACCCAGAATTTTTTTGTTACTAAAAGTATCTGAATTTGTGATGTCAGTTTTACACTGCAAAAGCTGATTGTCTTGATTTCAGTCCAAATATCTAAATATTCTTAAATCAAGATACATTTACATAAGATGCAAAATAACCTGAAATATGAAGTCTTGCATTCTGAGAAACTGTATCAAGATTAAGCGAGTTTATGCTTAAAACAAGAAAAAATAGCATTCAATGGGGTAAGAAAAGTAATCTTGCTTTCCCTTTGAATTAAAATTATTTTTTGAACACACTGACAGTTTTTTTTTCTCTTTTTTTTCTTGTTTTAAGCACTTTTCCCCAAGAACACAATCTATTTTAATTTAGGAATGTTTAAATACATTGCAAAAAAGATTCTTTAGTATTTTTGTCTTGTTTTCCAGTACAAATATCCCCAAAAATCAAGATGCATTTACTTGAGAAGCAAAATGATGCAAGTATTTAAAGATCTAAATGAAGTGAGTTAATGCTTAAAACAAGAAAAAATACCTTTCAATAGGGTCAGACAAACTTAATTCAAAGGGAAAAATCAAGATCAACAAGATTTTTTTTTTTTTCTTGTTTATGCATTTTTCCCAAGAAAACAATCTTGGTGTATGTTTAAATACACTTACAAATGGTTTTTATTTAGTATTTTTGTCTTCTTTTCCAGTATAAATATCCCAATAAATAAGATACATTTACTTGAGAATCAAAATTACTTAAGATAGTACATTGTTTTTTGTTGTTGTTGTTGTTGTTTTAATCAAAATGAAATGAGTTAATGCTTAAAACAGTTTTTAAAGTTGGGGTCAGAAAAACTAATTTAATTAAAGGGGAAACAAGATTATTTTTCTGACCCCACTGACAAATACCTTTTTACTTGTTTTAAGCATAAACTTACTTAATTTTCATCATTTTGTTCAGAAAACAAGACTCAATATCTCAAGCCATTTTGCTTCTCAAGCAAATGTATCTTGATTTGAGGATGTTTAGATAAATTGCAAAAAAAGGGGGAAAAAAAGTACTTATCAATATCCCCCCCCCCCAAAAAAAAAATCTAAATAAAGTGAGTTTAAAACAAGAAAAATACCAGCCAATAGTGTTTAGAGACAAATAAACAATTCAAAGATATCTTTCTCTTGTTTTAAGCATAAATTCACTTAATTTTGTTAGAGTTTTTTTTTCAGAGAGCAGCTTAATATCTCAAGTCATTTTGCTTCTCAAGCAAATTTATATTGAATTAAGAATACTTAGATATTTGAGCTATTGGAAAACAAGATAAAATACTAAACATGAAAATCATTTTTTTTGTAGTGTATCTGTACTAGGAAGCAAGACAAAATCTGTAAGAAGATGTAGATGGAGTAAAGCTGAGGAGTGTTTGTGAGCGGTCAGGAGGAGCCGGTAACCCCTGCAGTGGCTGTTTATCTGACATGGATGTGACCTAGAGGTGTTGCTAGCTGAGCGGAAAGATTCACATGCCTGATTATGCCTTCACTGAACCCTGACGCTAACGCTGAGGTGTTAGCACCAAGCCACCACGCCTCACGTGGTCCGCATCGCCTCAGTGAACCCAGCAGCCTTTAATTCAGCTGAGAAACACCGCCTTTTGCTGTGGACAGTACTTCTATAAAAGGACGTCTCTTCACCCTGGAATTCTGAGAAAGTCTCAGATCTTCTGCATGGTTTGACTCCCTCTGACAGACTACACATCAACGCTCTCACATCAAAATCCAGCCATATTATTTGTTTAGAGCTGTTTTGTCTTGTAAACGCTGCTTGATCTGTGCAGATTTCTCTCCTGATTCAGACCAGAACACTTTTTCACTGGAGGAAGAGTTATTATGGATTATGGACTCTATGGTATTTTAGTTAAAAACATCTTAATGCTGGATTTGTTTCAGCTTTTGTCTTCTCCAGATGTTAACTGATGGACTGGAGTGGTGTGATGTTTTTATCAGCTGTTTGGACTCTCATTCTGATGGCACCCATTCACTGATGCAGAGACACATTTCTACAAATCTGTCAAAATAATAACTACACATCTGCTTTTAGTTCTATGTACTATGCACTGGAAAACAACTAGCTAACACTCAAACCAAAGACACAAAACTCATTTTAAGCTATTTTCCATCCACCTTTTTCTATATGCATTTTGGGATATTGCATAAAAAGACGCTGGATGGAAATGCCAAGATGCTCATAAGTTCTAAAAATGTGCATAACAAACCGTATGCGCTTAACTAAGTAGGATAAATTTCTTATCTGATAAGAAAACATGCACATAAACTACGATGGAAACACTTTTACTGAATAAATTCCTTAATGTACATCAAAAAAGACATGCGATTTTGTGATGGGACGGCATAAAATCAACGGACCGATCTCGTTGCACAGCATCTGAAATGCTGGTTTTGTCATTCTAAAACGCTTGAGCAAAGTCTCGTCAAAGTGCTTCGTTATAATTAAAGAATTATAACACAGAAATGCGTTCCCAAATAGTAGGCTCCGAAAATAAGATAACATGATTGCTTTTCATCTGCGTGCTCTGAAGCTCGTAATATATACAAAAATTATTAGATACGGTGCCTTCTCCTACTGCAGCAAATCAAGTTTTTCTTCGTGATATTTAGCGAACGTTAATCAGGAAGTGACAATTTTGTTCTCTTCAACTTACTGGATGGAAACGATGCTTTATTCGCAGATGTTTAATGCGATTTTCCAATTTTGCGTGCATAAGTTTAATTTGTAACTTTGGATGGAAACATAGCTATTGAATCAGTCACTCAAACAGTTTGTTCATAAATATTGATTAATTCATATACTAAACAATTGGATGTCTTTTTGAGTAATTAAATCCTTCATTCTATCAATCCGATTAAAACACTGATTCACTCAAGAATAAAACAAGTGGTTGTCTTTATGCATAAGTCATTTAATCGTTCACTCAATTGATTTGTTTGAAAAAGCTGATTTGGTGACATTGTTTTCACTGGCCAAGCAAAAATAGACCAAGTAACTATAGCAATATTCTGTCTTAAATGTAAGTTTCTCTATATTAACTTAATGTTAATAGTGTTAATGAATTTTTAATGAACTCCTAAAAGCAATAAATCACACTTGCCATCATGCTACATGCAATGTGAATATTTCAACATTTGGAACAACAACACTCTTGCCTATGTGATACTGCTTTAATGTACTCTATAATAAAAGAAATATGGACAGCATTTCTCAGATAATTAGGTAATTTCAATGAGAAATATGTCTTATAAATCTGAGAAACAAAACGCATTTTCTCGCCATCTAACCAATTCCAGAAAAACTGAAAATTTAAATGGATCCCATTTGTCATTTTTCTTTCCTACAGGGTGACCTGTACATTTTCGAACAGACAGACACGACACCACAGAGAATTCACCATGCATGACTGATGCATTAAAACACTCAAGCGCATGTCACCTTCTGCCACCTCCGTCAGCATAACCGCCTGTCTGCAGCAAACCGCAAGCACTCTCTACAGGGCAATAAAAACACAAGTGGAATAAACTGATTTTACAAGGCTAATTGTCTGGTGAAAGTATGAACGTGTGAAGTGAAGGAAGGAGCAGGGAGGGAGGGGAAGAGGAGGCCATGTGTGTTACATACCAGAGCGGTGAGATCGAGCGTGTAGAGAGGACAAGGAGAATTTAAAAACACATACCACTCTGCTTGGAAAACACAAGCAATGCGCTCACTCCTTTATTGTTGAACGTTACAATGTTTGAGTACCGCTGCGCAGGGTTTGTACATGGATACAGATTTATATCCAGCTGGGAAGTAGCTTTAAGCTGTTAGGTGTCTTTTGGAACATGGTAGCTGGATCATAGCTGGTCATTATAGCTGGCGCAAGGAGGTAGACCACCCTGAGCCATCAAACAGATGGTCTTACCCACGGTTATTATAGTTTATCTTTCATTTGACCTTGAAATTTATTTTAATTTTAGTCAGTTTTGTGTGTGTGTGTGTGTGTGTCTATATAAATATATATATATAATTTAATTTAATTTAATGAAGGCGGGTGTTACGAAGGAGGACAGGACGACAGAGATACAATATAGAGCCTTTAATGATCAACAGAACTGGATGCAAACTGGTA